>RJWH01000796.1:272423-569219 GCA_004363575.1 Solenodon paradoxus | reverse complement strand
ATTTAGAGGCTTTGCCATAACACCCCCATACAATAATTGAGAAAGAGCACAGGATACAAGAAGAGAAAACAAATCTCATAAAGAAAAAGAAATCAAGTACAAATAAGTATAATAGAATAAAATACATACAGGGTCATAGTGGTTATGCATAAGCAAAGTAATAAAAATTTAAATCATAAATATATGTGCACTGTTGAGGCAGAAAGAAAATTTTCCCATGCTCCTCTGGGTTCTTCTAGTCTGGTAAATAATCAAATAAACATCAGACATATTGATAAGAGAAAAAATAAGTTTATTAATAACATATATAACTCCTGTATATATGAGAAAACACCAAAAAGACTGAGTAAACTAATAGAATGGCTTCAGTCATTACCTCAGATATCTTCAACTAGAGACAATGGATGTTATGGAGGAGGGAAGGGGAAGGTCAGCCAAGGAAGTTCATCAGGAAAGGCTCAGAAATAAGGGCATAATCTCGTTAAGCATATTTAAATTGTTGCCTTGTCAACTGATAGGGTGGAGGTCAAAGGAAAAATTCTCTCATTTCTCTGAGCATCAACATAGGCCGAACAAATGAACATATTAACATTAGATATGATTAGTAAGAGAAAAGCCCAATTTAATAATTTACCTAACAGTAGATTGTATGGTAGCTAGAACAGACCAAAGATTTATATCCTGAGCTGAGGCATGAAAAGTGGACCTGGAGTGTTGAAAGACAGGAAGGAGTCACCAGTGACTAGGAAATATATTTCTTAGTTAGGAATATATACATATAAATTATCTTTTGGATTAAGAACTTCCCAAACTGCGTTCTTTTAGGAATTAGAGACAAAAGACCATTTCTGGATTTGGAGAAAAATGGAGGCCCAGGGAGTGGCAGATGACTTTTGTGATTAAAGAAATGACTACAAGTTTAGAAGAACTTCTTTGTGGGGTTATCCTCTACTGTCCTTGGCTTCTTTGTGTCAGAGTAAGACATTCCCATGAGAAAATTTCTGAGAAATTTGGGGTGTTTTGCTTTAGTTCCTTTGATAGAGTTAAATAAATTAGGTCTTCTCTAGTACAATGAGGGAGACACCCTCACAAATGGAGACTTTCCTTTACATATACATGTCTTTTACAAAAGTGCTACCTCCACCCAGCCTTCAGAGTCCCTCAGATGAAATCATACCTATGCCAGAGACATATTTTTGGAGTGGTATATTTTTCTCCCATGCAGTACCAAAGAATACAAAGAACTTCCATAAGCAAAGTTCCAATACCTAGAAGGAAAGCAGAACTTTTGATTTTCTAAATATTTATTAAGCACATCCTGTATCCTAAAGGAAATTTACTAGATGTTGAGTGAGTTAATATGGTTAAAGAACTAGCAATTTTGTGTACCCATGTGCTAGAACTGATCTGGGTTACTTCTTACAGTTTATTTAAACATAAATGAGATCTGATTTGGAATTTAAAAATCAATAGAAGAAATCTACCTGGTCACAGGTAGAAGACAGAAAGGCTTAAGAATAGAAGGGAGCTGTATTGTCTCAGGCTCAAATTACTCAAGACCTGGGCAAAATGCTTTCTGATCCCAGAGAAGTCATTCAGAGGCCCAGCAGTGTGAAGTATAAATTTACTTACAAACCCAAGTTGAAGAACAGGTCAACAGGGAAAAACACAGACAAAGTGGAAGCGAACAGTACAGCGGTTATGAAATTACGTCAGTATTGATTGATCATTAGTTCCAAAACAGATTAGAACAAATTGGTTAGCCTTCTAGAAAAGATTGTGTACTGGTTTACAAAAACCAGGTGTACCCCCAGGTGGTCTGCTCAGGAAAGGTTCAGCCTTGTGTTCAGGGGTATGGCAACTCGAGAGATATTATTGCTGGCACCTGACCTTGTGAGGACATTGTAAGTAACTTAGCATTAGGTTTAGGGTCATGACCTGCTTCACTAGGCCTATAAGGATGAATGGGGAAAAAAAGAAGAAAATAAATCAATTCCAGTTAGAAAGGTAAGACATCATGGAAGAGAATTCACTTGAGCAGGAATTGAAGACAGGACAAGTTCAGTGGTCACCGTCAAAAAGGAGTCAGCAGTATAGACATGAGTTAACATGGTCCTAGAACAACGAGGAAACAGCAGGCCAGGAGAAACACACAAAGCCTCAGCAACTAACAAGCCATCACTGCTTTCCCAGATCCCATACTGCAGTCTCGATGTTTAACCAGAAGTGACCAGCTGGGGGAATGAACAGCAAATGATGTTTTTCAATTTTCAAAATATTTTGGAAATCAAAACTGTTACTGCAGAGTGGGTTCTCCTGTTCTTGAGAAGATTTACCCCAAGACACTCATGATGTACCACAGTTTCACCAGGACTCACCAGAAGTAAAACAAACAGGGAAGTTTTATTGGCAAAGTAGCAAAGTGACTAAGCGAAAACAAAGTAGCAAACAATGGTGGAAGTTGGGATGAATTATTACCTCAGTGGCTGATTTCAACTAACTTAATAGCAAATCATTCTCCAGAGTAATAGATGAGGAAACTCAGTGTCAAACTCACTGTTAAATGATCTGACAATGGTTAGCTTCAGAAATAATTAAAGACATTTGAAAACCATTGGGTTTTCTCCCCTTCATCTCCACCTGAAGACAAGCAACTCTCAAATTACCAGCTGACAGACTTCCCAATGAAAGGAGGGCAAACAGGATTTAACTTTCGAAAATGTATGTGTTGCTAGAAAGAACAGAGGAAAATAAAGAAGCACCTGTTACCTCCCATCCCAGAAGTGGGATGACAGAGATAAACTAGAAACATGAGATGTCATGCTCTCCTTCTCTCTGATCTAAGGGAATCCCGTGAGGGCTATGATGCTAGAAAGCTTTCTCTAGAAAGAACACAACTACAATAGCTTCCTTTCTCACCTTCCTCCATATTCCTTCTTACTAGCTGACACACATCTGGTGGCAAAGTTTTTTTGGCAAAGTAGCATGGGCAAAGAGAAGGTAAAGTGGCAAAGCGAAAGCAAGGGTGAAAGATAGTAGGCCTTCAAGGACTGAGGGTGGGTTTTTCCCAGCGGAGTCTAGCTAGGTTCTAGCTAGGAGTTTGGACTTTTATAAAGCTCTGCCTGAGTTTCAAGCCCTTGACTCCATCTCAGGGCATTTTGGAGTGTTTTCTTCATGATTACCCACAAGGGGGTCAAAGCCACAGATGTTTTATATAATGAGCTGAGTTCACCAAAAGGTGAATCTTGCTCCTTCTCATTGGTAAGCTCCCAGACCTTTAAGTTAATAAGTAGGATCCACTTTCTGTGGGTTTTTTTTCCTTCCGTTTTCCTATTTTTCACCCTTTCCCCATTTCTTCTTCATGGCTAAGTGCTACCTAACAAAACTATTTTAAGTATTTATTGTAGAATAGGTCTCTCCGAAAGTGTTCTGACAGGCCTTTTCCAGCATGTCCAAAGCAGACTTTTTCTAACACACATCACCCTGGCATGTGGAGGTAAGTTTAACCAAGGCCTTACAGGTCTCGAGAGAAATTTTTACCCTTGCCATAGATACTTAAATATGAAAGCATCTTCGGAAACACCTTTTTTTTTTTTTTTTTTTTTTTCCTGAGAAACATCTTAAGGCCGGGCAAACATCTAGAGACAAGGTTGTGTCATACAAAGTCACCCCTCATGTGAAGACCCCCTCCTCTCTCTTGAAGTCCCAGGCCTCCTTTCCTATTCCTCTCCACTGGATATATGGCTTTAGACTATTCCATTTACCTCAGAATTTACCGCTGTGACTATTCTCCAGATGTATGTCAATAAATTTGATCTTCTCCCACTAATCCTGTCTGATGTTAATGTGTTTGCTTGACCAGCCTGAGAAGAACATCAGTATAGTATACAAAACTTCAGTATAGTATACAAAACCCGATAGTATACAAAATCCCAACACAGAGAAGAGATGAAAGTGGTATGACTGAGAAACAGAAGAATATTGTGTGCAGAGATCTCTCTCAACCTCACTCCAACTTGGCTTGTAACAATAATGGATCAAAACATCCGTCCTGACAGCCCAAAGCAGAAAGTGACTATTTAAAAATAATTAGCTTCTAGGCCATTTCCTATTTTTTCACCCAGCCTTTATAACTTTTAACAAAGTAAAGCAAGACTAATTAATCTGAAATTTTGTTTGCCAGGTCTGTGATCTCTCATGAAAATGTGTCAGAAGTTGTCAATCACTTTGGAAGTGAAAAGTTCAACCAGATAGCATATTGCTGGTTTCTTTTCCTTTTCCCTTTTTTTTTTTTTTAATTCACTGGAATGCTCTATAAATCATTCTTCTATTTCATAGGCATCTGGGGTGGAGCAAAAGTACTGAGTTGTGTCAAGTTCACTTGAAACAGAAATTCACAGAAGTCAACACTTCCAATCCATGCAAATGATCCTAATGGAGAAGTTGACATGATTCACTGGGGACTGTATCTCGATTTCTTTTCTCATCAGGTCACAGCAGCTCCAGGCTCTACTGTCTGTCCTTAAGCAAATTGGGGGACTTGTAAAGGGGTCCTGGAGGCTAAAGTGGAAGCAGAAGTAAAAAAATAAATAATAAAGTTTAAGACAGGATAAAAGAGCAATTTAAAAATCATTACTTTTTAACAAGGAACACAGCTATTATTCTGAATCCAAAATCATGGATGTGTGATAGTCAAAAGACAAAAGAATAGCAGGATAAATTGTTGAAACAAATCTCTTTGTAGTCTATAGTAAAAATCTCATTGCAATTCAAAAGATAAATGGCAATTAAGTAGTTTCTGTTAAGTGTTTATTGTTCACCTTTTATGTGGGTGGCCTTTTAAGCGATTTTCTTTTTAAAGGAAAAGAGAAAGTTTGTTCTCTTCAGCATTTGAACTAAACATGATGCAAATGCATGCAACCATCAATTTAAAAATAATAATCGTCTTGATTTTCTAAGCCGATAAACCAACTACTATACACCGCTTCCTTTTCAAACTGTTGTTTGCTTGGCTTATCACAGTTAACTATTGCACTGTGACTCTGCATGAAGATGGTAATGTAATTAAATCCTATTAACACATCAGGAATAAAGCCCTTTAATGGGCACACAAGGCTTTGAGAGGCAGCTCATTCCTGAGCAGATTTAATATCCTTAAATTAAGCAAGTGTGAATGGGAAGATGAATCTTATTAAAAACTTAAATCTGATTATATTTGAAAATTATTGGTTTCTTAATGTAATAAATTATCCAATACAGACTAGAACAAATAATATGTCCTAGCTTCACATAACTCCACTCTATAACAACTGACAAAAGAAATTATGTGTGACTGTGGGGCAAAAAGAAAAGTCTTTTTGTAAAAGTCATTTTGCATAATGAAATACCTAAATCATTTTAATAAACATTTGGGGGGGAAAAAAGTGCAAATGACACAGTTGGAGAGGGAATCATTTACCCTATTCAAAATGGGAATGTGGGAATAGTGATGCTAATGTTTTTTTTTAAATTGCCATTCTGGCCAATTTGTTGTAAATTCTGAAAAGAAAAGCTGCAGCTTATGTTGTTGGTAGTGAATTCCTTCTCCAGAAGGCTAATGCAAGTGTAAGCCATCTGCCACGCATTCTGCTGAGAAAGCTGGAGTCGCAAACAATGGGCCAACAGTCTCTGAATACTAACACACACTCCGCAGGCAAGAAAAGTTTGCATTTTCCCCAAAGGTATACTTTGAGATTGCCTCCTCTCCCATCATCATCAGGACCACCAGGCACCCAGCCGCTCTGCCCTATTCCAACCGGCACCAGGCGGGGCTTCCACATGATTAGTCTGATGATATTCACAAGAAGAAGCCCCCAGAGAAGAGTTTCTGTTGAAACCGACTGAAGCAGGAATTCAAGACCTGTTAAATTATTTAACCAGACAAATGCTTCACAATGTGTGGTTTTTAACTTAATCCTATTTTAGCAACAATAACGCCCACAAAATAAATAAATAAATAAATAAATAAATAAATAAATAAATAAATAAATAAATAAATAAATAAATAAATAAATAAATAAAAATGGCATAGTCCATGGCTCTACACATCAGAACATCTCGTGGGTTTTATCCAGTCATGATTGGATTCTTTCGGAGGGCCCAGCACACTAGCCCCAGCTGGGCTGTAAAGCTCGGTCTCCTCTGCAGACGGGCGTGTTAAACAGAATGCGCCAGGCCACAGGCTCGGCGGGGAGCTGTCAGATCTCAAACCAGGATCTGCCCGCAGACTTCCAAGTAATTCTTCCAGCTCCATTTGAGGAAACTCGAATGCTCAGCTCTTTGGCAAATGTGCCCAAATGGCTCATTCAAGGACATGATGAAACAATGTAAATATTGTTCGGTGCTTGTCGCTGGCGTCGATGGAGAGGCAATCTCCCGAGTAGTCTTTGTAGGAATTCTAAGTCCACTTCACCCCAGGTCTGGCCCCTGCCGGCTTTCATCTCCAGTCTCTTTTCACTCTGATTATCAGTTTTCTTCAGGCCTCTTGCTGGAGGGGCCACAAAATTGCTAGACTCTATCTTACTTCCTGCCTGTGGATAGCTGACTTCACTGCCTAGAATGCCTTCCCCAGGTCCCCTCTGGTCACACATCATCTAGTCAGGGGTCGCCTAAATGCTCTAGTGAGACTTTCTGGGTTCAAGTCCCAGATACCTCGCTTATTACTTGCGTTGATGTGAGCAAGTTCCTTACCTTCTCCATGCCTCAACTGGCTCAACTGTAAAATGGGTGTAGTAATAATAGAACCCTCAGCAAAGACTGACTAGGATGAGAAAAGTAAAAGACTGAAGATATTACAGAAGATAACAGCATTCAATAAATGCTATTATTAATGTCTTTCCTGTGGAATCTCAAAGACCTTGTTTGCCACCCCCACCTCATCTCCCGCTCTCTAATTTAGCTATGTTTGCCCTCTGTGTGACCACATGCTTCTGACAAATATGTACTGATACTGTTGTAGTTGTGGGGTCAAAGGAAAAAAATCCCTCATCTTCTGAGGTTCTTCAGAGGCTGGTCAAACCAACAAATTAGCATTAAGCATGATTAGTAAGAGAAAAGCTCAGATTTAATAACTACATGCATGTCGGTAAATTCTGAGGTTGCTGAACAGATCCACATTTATATCCTGAGCTGAGGCATGGAGACTCAGGAGAGAGAGGAGGGGATCTCCACATGGCAAGGAGGAATGACTCATCCTTACTCTTACTCTAAAAGTAAAGATAAATGATACTCCCTTCTATATTCCTCTAGAGAACTGGGACAAAAGTAAGAGCCGAATTAAGCATATAAGCCAAGATAGTGGGGAGATAACTATTCCCTACCATAAATATAGAAAAATCACTACAGATGGCTCGAAAAGGACTTTTATTGATTGAGGAAGATGTGGAACATTTGGAACTCTTAACACACTACTGATACACTGGTGAGAGTACAAGTTGTCTCACCAAGTATAGAAAACTATCAGTATCTAATAAAGCTGAGTATATACCAGCCCTATTACCTAGCAACTCCACTCTTTAAGTTATGCCTGGTAGAAACAAATGAGTATACTCAAAAAAGACATCCAGAATAATGTTCACAGCAATTTGATTCATAATAGTCTCAAATTTCAAACAATACAAATATTCAGCAGCAGGAAAATGGATTTTAAATGTATGTGGCACATTTATACAATGATACACAGCGCACAAGTTAAAAAAAAGTGATATAGGCAGATATATATACTTATATATATGTATCAATATATATATGCTGCTACAGGCAATAATAAGAGAGAACACACCAAATATTATGTTGAACAAAAAAAGTCAGACATACAAAAGTACTGTATGAATTATATGATTCCATTTATGAGAAGTTTAAGAACAAAGTTAATCTATGGTAGCAAAAGTTGGAATAGTGGTTACATCAAGAAGGAACATCCTGGGGAGATGGAAATGATGTAAATGGTGGTTAGGCAGGTGTACGTATTTTAAAAAATACATTGAGCAGTACACTTTAGGTCTGTACTCTTTACTCTGTATAAATTATTTCTCAAAAACAATTGTAGTAGGATTGCTGGCAGGCATGTAAATTGGTACAATCTTTCTGGAGTGTTGCTTGCAATAAATGTCAAAAAGCACCCCAAAATCATTGACTCAGAAATCCACTTCTAGGAATTTATCCAAAGAAAATAAACAAAGGAATGAAGATATAGGTACAATAATATCTTTCAATCTAATATTTGTAATAGCACACACTGAAAATAATATAAATACTTAACATTGTAAGATGCTGTACAGTGAAATACTAGGCATACAATTTTTAAAATATAGGTCTACAATTACTGTAAGGGAGGATGACCACAAAATATTATACACAGGAGTCAAAAAGCAAGTTGCAGAACAGTATATTTGGTACATTCGAATTTTTTCTATGCCGGAAAAACTAACATGGAGACTTTTTCTATTTGAATGCTTCAAGTAACATTTTAAAGTAACTTATGACCTGCTAAAATCAAAAGAGAAGAGCATCGACATGGACACCTAATTACTTGTTGAATGAACATATTATTGGTGTCTAACACCCCTGTAGAGGTCCATCTATAGTCCATCAATATTATTTTTTTGTCACACTCTGGTGGAGTAACAACCAGGTCAATCACCCCACAGGCCACATTAACTCTGGGTTTGAGTCCCAGGCCCAAAAGAAATAACCAGTGTGAGCAATTAAATAGAAAATAAAGTGCTTCTTCTGACTCTTTCTTCCCTAAATTTTAATTGAATAACCAGCCAAATTTTTCCAGTTCATGAATGTAGTTTTAAATACATATTAAAGAGTTTTGTTAATATCAGATTTTTAGAAGAAAAAAAAAGTTGGGGAGAGGAAATATAGAGCTAAACAAAGACTTTGAGAGACAGGGGTAAGGACAGATTGCAGACAGAACCAGATGTCCATTTGTAGTCATTGTCAGTGAAAAGTAAAGTCTCATTTCTGACATTCCCACGTGATCATGCTTTGCATTGATGTATTTGCCTTCTTTCTTTTTGATTTTTTTGATGGTTCTCAATGGTTGGATTAGAACCACTACAATTCCTTCTGTATTTTTCTCTTGAATTATTACAACTCATGGACTTAGAATCTGTCCAGCCAATATAAGTCATTTAAGCAGCACTGGCACATCGTCCATGACTGACACTACACATCATCTTCTGTTCTGTTTACTAGACCCAACTCCAAGTCACGGGTTATATATTTTATAGAATTACTTCTGATTTTGATAAAAAATAAGAAACACTGATATTTAGAGAGAAATTGAAAATATAAACAATTCTTTCCTTGATGGATTTTAAAGTAAGTTGTTAACCTGATTGATGCTCAAGCACCCACAGAAAACTTTGGTGTATGTTTTCTATAAATACACTTTCCTGCATAACCACACAATCAAGACATTTACATTACTACATCACCCTGCTAATCCTTAGACTCCCTTTCAAGATGTACCAGTTGTCCTAATAATGTCCTTTAGATCAGAAGAATGCAACTCAGGAACATATATGGCATATAGTTTTCATGTCTCACACTTCTCCCTCCCTCTTTCCTTGACACTTATGACCTATTTTCCTTTAAGATTTATTTATTTGCCTGTTTGTTTCTTTGTTTAAAGGAAAGGTACAGGCAGGAAGAAAGGCAAATAGGCAGGGAGGCAGGAAGAGAGAAGAGGAGGAATATCTATTCATTCATTTAATTGCTGTGTTGATTGTTGTTCCTGGTTCTGGGTCAAGAACCCCGGGTCCTTGGGCTTTATGTGGGCTATACCATTCAAAGCTACAGACTTAACCACTGAGCCACTAGGGCACACCATGAATTAACTTTTTTTAAGATTACAGGCTAGTTATTTAGCAGAATGCTCCTCAATTTGGAATTGTTTGTGTTTCTCATGAAACAGGTTATGCATCATTGACAATAATAACACAAAAATGATGCTGTGTTCTTCTTATTGCATCTTAACGAGGTAACATGCAGTTTTGATATGTTTCATTTATGGTTTACCCTGATCACTTGTTTAAATTGCTATATACTACATTTCTTCACTAAAGTTATTCTTTCTCTCTTTGGAATTAATGAATATATATTGGAGAGATAGTTGCACATTTTCATTTATTCATTTGCTTATTTATTTATGTAGGCATTTATGGCTGTCTGATTTACTCAACGGGTTATAATATATTACTATCATAATTTATTTTGGTGTTTAAATTGCCCTCAAATTGTTGTCAGAATCCCTCTGAATTGACTGGCTTTTGTGGTTTTGACGTGTTTCCAACATTCATGAACCTTCACTTCTAGAACAACAATGTGTTCTAGCTAATCTTATGTTTATTTTTCTTTCCCAACCTTGGAATCAACCGTTTCTCCCAGGAGCTCCCATTTCTTTCATTAGAGAATTATATTTAGGAGCCAAGATATAGTTACTAATGTGCTCACAAAAAATGCAGAGTGCTCCATCAAGCTTCCTTCAATGGACAGACCTAGGAAGCACATGGATGTATGGCTGCATATATACACACCTAAACGTATAGCAATATACACTTATGTCTATATTTATTTCTATATCTAGCTACCTATAATCAAAGTTCACCTTAACATTTCTAATTCCAAGTCAATGCCACAAGGTTTATTCTAGTTTTCTCCTATTTTGTAAGTACATCTCTCTTTTCCAATAGTGAGAAACCTGGATTTCATTATCTTTAATGTATTTATTGTTTTAATTTATCACTCTGGATATAACCATTCCACTGTCTCTACTGCTATCATCTCCCTTTCCTGTAACATTCTTCACTCAGCTAAGACTTTGACAGGCCACATCAGGTGCTTTTCCAAGTGCGTGCCTTCCTCCTCACACCATGTAGACTCTGACAGCCCATTTCAGGCCGCCCCAATTTATAAGAACATTTCCACTCTGCTTGGGCTCTGATTCCACATTTCAGCAACCCCTTCACACAAATACTTTTCTTGTTATGTCTATCAGCTTTAAGACTTACTTGTTCAGGAATTAATGACGAATCAAAAGAAAGAGAAAACAAAGAGAAATAATGTGTGATAAGAGAAGATGCACTATGAATTACATTTTATCCATTTTTCTTGTTACTCCTTATTCTTTTATTTCATACTTTAGTTTAAATGTACATTTTAATATTGCCTGCATAAGACTTGTTTGTTCGAACTGAAATTCTATTTCTTATTTTAGAAGCATGTCCCACTAATTAAATTCTAATTTTTATGAAAGTCAAGCAAATATGTAAAAAGTAGAAAATTAATTTAACTTGAATTCAAGGCTCTGTGATGTTATATACATGATTTAGGATATCAGGAGAGAAGTCTGGCTAAATATAAAAACTTGTGTGTTCTGCAGACATAAGTGGTAGTTGAAATTATGAATGTGAGCTATTCAAAAAAGATGCATGTAAGTTGGAAAAGTAGAGACCTGGAATACAATATTTAAAGATACTCAAAGGAAGAAAAAATTATTAATCAAATGTGCTAAGTAGGTGAACTAAAAAGAAATGTGCCATGAAAACCAATGTAAAAGAGAACTTTGAAAATGAGAATATAATCAATCATGTGAAATGTTATAAAAGATTTAAAGAATAGTCACTGAGGCTTGCAATTACGAACTCAGTGGTAACAATGATCAGACAGCTTCAGTAAATCAGGTGAAAGAGAATGGATCTGGAAGATATGGGAAGTAGGGTAAACTTTGTCTTTTTAACCCAAGTCAAGAGGGAAGTTGAGGATGGACTAAATTAGAACAAAGAACAAAGAAAATATGAGAATCGATGCCTCATGGCTTCCAGTTTCTCCAAGAAAATGTTTCACCTATTGGTGGAATTGGAGCAGGGACAAGATAAAGTTTTGATAAGGACAATTAAAGTGACGATAGCCAGCCATGGAAGTTGACAGAAGGCTCTCCCTAGGAAATTGGGCTGCACATATGTTCTAAAGAGAACTTTTCTCATCGGCGTTCGCCTTAGGTTTCCATGCTCTTTAAACAATGTTTTCCAATTTGAATTGTACTGCCGATAGTCTGTTTCTAAACATTCTATATCAAGAATCTCAAATGAAAAGAAGATGGGAGAAAGAAACGAGTCACAGTCACTGGGAAGATGGTAAGAGGAGAATCGTGTAAGGGATGATTTTTAAAAAATTAACCCTCTTGGTATTAAGCCCACTTCTCTTTTCAAGGTGCACTGTCTAGTCATATCTCCACTGGTCACATACAACCTTCACATCTTACTGATTTCTCTGGTTACTCATGCCCTTTGGTCACTGCCCAAAGTCCACTCAGGTCTGTGCTGACCTCAGTCCAGTTGCCAAACCCAGAGTCTTCACTCTCTTCAAGATCTTCTATTTAGAGCAGGTCTCTGTGCTCTGTTTTCTCAACTGCTTAACTTACCCTCTGTGCCGCTGGAAACTCTAAAGCATTTTCTGTATTCAAATTTTAAATATATCTTTTGGTTTGATCCACTTCTTTTACTCTTACATAATCAAATGCTATGGTATTGGTCGCCAGTGAAAATTCTCTTCGTTTTTAAACCCACTAGCATTTTTTCCTCCCACTCCTACCTCCACAAATACGTGCATACCTACTTGCATACATATGTATGTGCAAATGTGTGTAACATCATTTCTCCCAAGACTGCTGTGGATTTGTATTGTTTCTGTTTCAGGAAATAATTTGGTTACAAATCTTGTATCTTTGCAAGCAGTTAACCAGTAAAGAAATAGAATAGGGCTAGCTAGAGCAATGTGTGTGTGGTGGGGGGTTTGGGGGGGGCGTGGGCTTAAGCTAGTTACTCCTGTGCTCTAAACACTGGTGTTCATCTGAGCACATTAGCTACATACATTCGACCTTAGTTAGGTCCAATGTGGCCTTTACGTACTATCTGAAAATGCTATTAAACCTTAACCTTACAGAAATATTTATATAGCCACTATCATGCTGAAACCTCCTGGAACATATTTGCATACATAGGACACCACTGGTCAACCACAGATTCTGGGACTTGGCTATCACTCTCAGAAACACTATATACTGTTTGAACCATAGATCCTTTATTTGTGACAGAAACTAAAAGACTCGATAGGACAACAACAGGCTAGAAAATGAGCTCTGGAGCATAGTAATTTACACATGTATCACCAGGGCAGGTCACAAACATAATCTATGGGAACCTTCAGGCTTTCAACCTTTAATAAGACAAGCAGCAAGTCAAGTTTTATGGGAGAAATATCCAGTTTTAAAATGCTGATAGGAAACACTGTTCTATATAGTAAGAGCCCCATAACAGAAATGCTATGTACAGAAGTCTCACAATTTCCTAGCTATCAGGTCTTGTGTGTACATTTTCCCTTAGATATGTAGCAATGTGGGAATTAAAGTCATTGACCATAAAACTTGCCCCTGTCACAGTCAAACACAACTGTCACTAATTAGTTCAGGTTTGTAGCTTCCAGACACAAGTATGCAAACATAAAATCAACTCAGTTTTTCCATCTGGTTCTGCAAAATGCAATGTTATGTCTTTCTATGCTTAGAAGGAACTAATTGTCATGTGTATATCTGTGCACATGCACTAGTGTGCACAGACACAAAGATACACATACCACACACACACACACACACACACACACACACACTACTTCCTTGGAAGAACGGAGACATAAGTATTATTTCCTTTGGAATCAAGAAAATCTATTATTATTCTTACTATGACCATCAGTGTTGGCCATCTCACTGAGTCCATTACATGATGCTGTGTGGTGGAGTTATTTGGGAAAATGTAACAAAAGCACAACTATTTGCCCCCAGTATGTATTCCTTAATCAAACTCATGTATTTCAAGACTCTATCTCCCTACCAAGGCCATATGGCCTCTGCGTATGCTTCTCATTTCACCTTCTCACACCTACTACACTTGTCATAATTCCTCAGATCTTGCATTTTGAGAAGGTCCATAATCATAGTCATATGAAGAATTAGTGTCTAAGAGCTAAAATTTCAACACACAAAATAACCCAACTCTCACTGTCCTAAGTCCTTCAAAGACCTATTCTTTGTCCCATGGCCACCTACCAAATGCTTTCCTTAATCCTTTTACACCTGTTAATCAAGAATTACTTTTTTATTCACTTCAACAAAATTTCATCTGCATAAGGTAGATGAGCTCAGTGGAAAGACACTATGCTTTGTCCCAGGCAACACACCTCCTAAACAGGGACTCTTCACTGTCTCCTCCCAATTCCTGCTTTGTGAATTTGACAGCTGGGCTCTCTCATTTGTGCCTCCAACATGGTAAGCTCCTATATTCATCTACCTTTAAGTCCATATAAAATCTAAAAGTCTAAAAGGAAAAGAATCCAAAGTAGTATCAGTTTTATTTAACATATAACCTCATAAATTCTTTCACTCCTTATCATATATGTTTTAAGTATCTAATTACAAGCCTGTTCCTATAGTAAAACCACAGTCTCTGTTGTGTAGACATGTAATAAATGTTAGATGAAAGAGTGCATAAAGGAGATGAATAGTTGACAATATTAGCTACAGGACATTTGTCAGTGTTGACAGCTTCCACTTCTGGCCAGCATATTGCTCTTTCCACTTCACATCGGTTCCCTCTTTTCTCATCTTTGTCATTGTAAGTCCCTACCCCTTCTCCACTAACACTGAACAACTGAAATGGAAATTTTCCAAGTCTGTAAGATACCCTACTCACTTGTCTATCACTTGAGCACCACGTTTTAGTCATGTGGATTTTCTTTCACCTAAAAGCACCTTTGCATGTATTGCCTTCTATACCTGAAACACAATCTCCACTCTGATGTCATTTCTTCTGTCTAACCACTGTTTACCCTCTCCACTCAAAAGTCCTTTCTTTATAGATTTCCAGGACTAGATAAGAAACCCATGCTACTAAAATGCCTCCACAGTTCTTATAATAGCATTTATAACAATTATAATTGCATAATTATATTTATTATGGTCATCTTAGCTGATATAGATAATCCCCACCTAACAAACTATAGAACTATTGGATTATATTTTAATTATTCACTCCAATTCAAAAAAGAGAAATGCAAATTTATGAGAATGGAGAAAAAGATACTAAAAAAGGGGAAAAAAAGTCAGAGCATTAATCAAGGTAATCTCTCCCCGCAGAAGTAAATGAAGTCAACAAAAGCAAAATGCCTAGGAGGAAGAAATGGAAATGTATTTTGATAAAGCTCTTACGTTATTCATGAATTAATATAACTTAAAGATAGACTACAAGAAGTTAAAAATATACAGTATAAATTCTTACCTAATCACTTAAAATTAATAGAGAGGAGTCACTTTAAGCATGTTTTTATGTCAATGTGCTAATACATGCAAAGGTACATTCAGTTGAAAGAAAGTCAGCATGATTAAATTTGACAGTGTAGCTGAAATAGTATTGTTTCTTGAGAAACACAAACCACCAAAGTTCGTTCAAGAAAAAATAAAATAATTTGAATAGCTTTATTTCTGCTCAAAAAAATTGACTTTGCAGTCAAAAACCCTCCCATAAAGAAAACGGTTTACCCAGAAAGCTTCATTGGTAAATTATACCAGGCATTTAAAGAAGGAATAATACCAAGGATACATATTCTCATCCATAATATAAAAGGGAAGGAAATATTTCCTCTCATTTAACAGCATTATCCTGATAATAAAACCATACAAAGTCATTATAATGAAAAGGAAAAAAATACCCATCCATGAAGATAGACTAAATTAACATTTTAGAAAATCAAATCTGACAATATATTAAAAGGATAATATTTTCTGACTAATAGGATTTATCCTGGGTATGCAAGGTTGGATTAACATGGGAAAATTAATCAATATGATTCACAGCATCAATAGATTAAAGTAGAAAAACCATATGATGATCTAAATAGATACAGAAAAAAAATTGGCAAAATCCAATGTTCATTTCTAATTTTTTCTTGAACTCTCAATAAATTAGAAAGAGAAAGGGCTTCCTCAATCTTATAAAGGGCATCTATGAAAAAACAGCAATGGTAATATCATACTTAATAGGGAAAACTTTTATCCTAAGATCAGGAACAAAGCAAGGATGTCTTTTCTCACTGCTTCTGTTCAAGATAGTACTGAAGGTTATAAGAAGTTCAATAAGGCAAGAAAGAAAAGACATTGAGATTTGAAGGGAAAAAGTAAAATTGTCTCTATTCTCAGGGAATATGAGTGTTTATGAAGAAAATTCAAAGGACTGTAAAAAAACTCATCAAAACTAATGATTTTTATAAGGTGGTAGGATATAAAATAGAATCTAAAAAATCAATTGTATTTCTATAGGCTAATGATAAACTATCAGAAATTCATATTTTTATAGTAATACAGTTTTAATGACACTAAAAATGAAACACTTAGGGATAATTCTGAAAAAAAGTTGTAAAAGTTGTGTGCTGAAAACACACAACATTGTTTAGAGAAATTAAAAATCAATGTAGAGATAGATTATTCTCATGGATCATATAACTGAACATTGTTAAGACACCAATTAACCTTAAAATTGAGCTGTAAGGTCTCCAAATTATTTTGCTAAATGAAAGAAGTCAGTCAAAAACAGTACTATTATGTAACTATTTGTGCAATTGTATTTATATAAATGTGTAGAAAATGCTAACGTGTTCTGTAGTGACAGAAAGCATAGTAGATGCCTAGAGATAATGGGGTGCATGAGGGAGAAAGGAATAAGTCCTGGGGACATACAGTGCAGTGACTGCAATTAACAATTCTATATTGTATATATGAAAGTTGTTAAGAAAGTACATTTTTAAATTTCTTACAACACCAAAAATAAATTTTAACTATACGATGAATATGTTAACTATTCTTATTGTGGTAATTCTCTCCACCCCACCCCCCGCCCCCCAGGAATTCCATGAAGAATAGTGGACCCGCATCCTGCTACCACTCTAACTCAGAAAGTCTTCCCCAATGAACAATGCTGCTTTTGGTTTTTTGTGAATATTCCTTGGACATCTGCCCTTGTCTACATGACAATCAGCTAATTAGACATTAGATGCAGCAACAAATATTGAACTAAATGGATCCAACTCTACTGGCTCTAACTGGCTTGGCCCTGACACATTACAGGCATCCACAGTTCTTAGCTCTCCTCAAGGAACAGCCCTGAAGTCTTCTTTATTCAATCTTAAGTATAAAGTTTGTGGTCACTTTCCCCCAACTGTTTGCCACTACTTGGTTTATTCTGAATCCTTTGCTTCTTTTCCTGACCAATTTCACAGGTAACTTTACACTACACCCAAGGTCTCGTTTTGTATTGAGCAGAGAAACTCAAAGAGATCCTCCTCTCTTATAGAAATTCAAGCACAGTGATCAGGGTAAAGAAAAGAGATCAGGATTCCTAGAATGACTTACTTAACAATTTTGACTTTAGATTGCTTACTATGTGATCACAACACAGCTCTTTGAGGATATCACTATGCAAAGCAGAAAAAGATCTGTCAACTTTAACCCTCCATTCTCTGGGTTGCACACTGTATATGTGTGTGTGTATATAGATATAGATATCTATATTTGTGTGTATATATATATGTATACACACACATATATATATTTTTAAAGGAAATATGCAGGCAGGAATGAAGGCGAGTAGGCAGCCAGTCAGAAAGAGAGAGGTGGAAGAAGCATCTGTATTTTATTTTGATTTAGTTATCCACATGGTTTGCTTCTGCCCATACTAGGAACTTGAACCCAGGGGTATGTGGCCTTGCTCCTTTGGAGGTAATTGGTCCAATAGCTGATCCACCCAGGCATGCCCATACTATAAACATATAGATGATGAACCAGTTAATCGGTGATTAATAAATATAAAATGGTAACCAAACAAATGAAGTGGAAAAGTGTTAGAAGCACAAGATTCATATATGTAATACCCTGGATGATTTAAATATCTGACCAATGAATCGCTTTTTTTTCTTTTAACCCTGGCATAAATTTGTTCTTTTTTTTTTAATCAAAGGTCACATGTAAAAGCAAATTGTTTTTTTCTATTGTAGATATATAGAGAAATCAGAGAGCATTACAAAAATATGAGTTTAGCTTTGCTCTATACCTCCATTTTCCATTCATTCAATAAACGCATGCCAGCCAAGAGGCTAAGTTACCCATATACATAGAGGGGAAACTCAGATACTCTTTGTGAGCTTCCACATAAGAAAAAAATAATTTCTCTAGTATTGTAAATTTCGTCTGCAAATACTGACTTTAGAGAAGGAGCTAGTAAGATTTGGTGTCTAAGGGGGTTTCATCTGTGAAGTAGTAAGTGGGGCGCAGTCTCAGGCTCACCCCAAAGGCAAAGTTACAGCAAGTATCTGCAGCCAAACTACCTAGAAGGTGGCCTTCTTCCCACTCAAAACAAAGTGCAAAGCAATGTGGGAGCTGTTCCTTCAGCCTGAACAAAGCTTTGACCAATACCTAAGAGGTGACTCTGTAAATCTTTTCACACCCAAACAAAATCTGTCTGTGAAATTTCAGGGAAACAATTAGCACCCCCAACTCCCACCCAAGCATACTTTAAAAAGAAAAAAATCAACTAGTTTATATCATGAGAGAATCTCAGCTTGATTCCTTTGAGGGCTTATCTATTTAATTTCCCCCACCCACTCTGCTTCTTACTAATTATCAAGAATTATATATGCAATGATTATTTAGATAGTCTACTAAATTCTTAGGGAAACAAGCAAACACATTTTTTCAGATTGCCAAAATCTACTGTTCCCTTTCCCTCCAGAGCACAGAGTGAGTTCTTGTGGTTTCTTAGATGGATGACAGATTTCCATCTAATTAATCCAGAGCCCTGTGTATAGAAACGACTGCAAAGCAAAGACGTATATTAACAAAAAGCAGTGATTACTGGTTGGCACTAGGCCAGTAACTCTACATAAGCAATGAACTGATGCCTACAACTGTCTCTGTGCCATATGGGTTCTGCTGTAGCAGTGAATTTGATCCAACACAAGGTTAAGAGATGTCAAATTTAACTGGGGTTTAATTGATACTGGTAAGAGGTTCTAAATAAAGAAACAGTGTGTGCACTATCAGAAACAAGCAACACGTCAGGCTCCATCCTCCCAGTCTGTTGGCAACTCAGTTACAGCTATTCGAGTTAGTTTTCAAACTTAACTTTTTCAAATACGATTTGTTTGTCAGTTGGGTTAACAGGTTTATTATCAACAGTTAATTGAGGCTGGAAATGATATCATTAATTGGTCTCTGGTTAGTTCTCTCTCTATCACAAAGTTTTTGCTTATATAAAACATGAATACAATGCATCCATGTCCAACATAAACGAATTTTCTTCCCCCAAACTCACTCTTCCATCTATTTCTGTTCAAATAATGGTCCTCTGATTACCAAAATGAAAGATTACCAGAGGCATCTGACTCCTCGAATCTTTTTATCTCCCACATCGGATAAGTCACTGAGCCACAGAAATTCAACCTTGCAAACTGTCTCTCATACATGTCCACTCCTCTCTCACTGCCAGCTGCTAGGTCCTCATCACCTCTCACCTGAATTATAATAGCTTTCTCGTTGGAATGTCTACCTCTTTCTTCCCAACTGCTGGACACTGTCTTCTTTCAAAATCCCTGTTAGCTTGCTTTTCTGTCCCTTGAAGAAAGAGTCAGACAATGGGGATTTGCCGTTTACAGCCCCTAAACCTGCTGATTCAGCCTCATCTGCCAATATTCTCACATTCACTAGCTTTCCTCCAGCCATGCTAGGTTCTTGATCCTTCCCTGGACAGGTTATGTGTCTTCATCTGCATTGTACTCACTACTTAACACACGCTCACTACCCTCTCCAGATTTTTACCTGAAAACTAGGGAAAGAGAGCTCAAATTTTACTTTCCGACACGCCTTTCCCAGCCTCCAGGAGAACGCATGTTCTTTTCTGTGCTTCCACACCTCTTCGCTCATAACTTTATTAGAGCACTGATCTGATGCATTAGCATTGTGTTTATGTCTATGTATCCATCTCTATTGAGTCCCTATGATTTCTATCCATCTCAGTTGTGGAAAATCATGCCACTTATCTTGCCACAGCTGAGTTCCCCACAGAATTAGGCCTGACTCTCTGGGTAGAAGGCAGAATATACAGAAGAGCACATTCAAGCCATGTAGATAGGCTGGTTGAGTCCACATTAACCACCATGCCCAGCATCTCAGTCACTGTGTGATAGGAGGAGCTTTCTCTTTTACATCCAGAGATGAGCTCAAGCTCAACCAGGTGTAGCTCTTACTAATTAGCAATGACAGCAACTAATGTTTATTGAGCACTACATTTTGCTAAACAATTTGCAATCATCATTTATTATTCATAGAAGTCTTAGTGAACAGAGTTTTCTCTTTGTTGTTCTCTAGTCTAGGACTTGGCACATAAATATCATTAATGAATACATAATAGACTATATGATTACCTTCATTTTACTGATAAAGAAACTGAGATGTAGAGAAGTTGTCCAAGTATTATGAACTGAATTGTAGCTAAAATGCATCTACTGATAGCCCTAGCCTCTAATATGACTGAATTTGGAGTTAGGGCTTTCAGGGAGTAATTAGGGCTAAATGAGATCATATGAAGCCAAAATAATTGATTGGTGGTCTTATAGAAAAGGAAGAGGCTGGCATGTCCTGGTGAAGTAGTGGTTGGGTCAATCACCTCTGAAGGAGTGCAGGCCACATACACCTGGGTTCCAATCCTAGGTCCAGGGGGCAAACAACCAGAATGAATAACTTAACAAAAATAAAATAAAATGCTCCTTCCTCCTTTCTCTTCCTGCCTGCCTGCCTACTCACTTTGATTCCTATCTGTACCTTTCCTTTAAAACAAAATAGAAAAGGAAGATATCTATCACCCCCATCCCCTCTTGTTTCTTTCTCACTTTCCAGGTACATGCCTGAGGAAAGACCAGGTGAGGACCCAGCAATAAGGAAGCCAGCTTCAAGAAGAGAGCTCTCACAGGACTCACCACACTGACACCCTGGTATCAGATTCCCAGTCTCCAGAATTGTGAGAAAATGCATTTCTGGCATTTAAATCACCCAGTCTATGATAGTTTGTGGTCACAGTTCAAATTGACTAGTGCATGAAGTTTCTTAAGATAATCAGGAAATAGAAAATTCAAGATTTCAAACTAGATGAACAGATTCTGGAATCTTTGCTCAGCTGATTTGCAGTACTCCTCAAACTCTGTGTTGTGGTCCTTCAGAGGGCTCTGAATTCACCTTCATGGAGTGTAGCCAGAATGTTAGCTTTGGGGAAACTGAATGGACAGGTATAAAAAAAAAATAGAGTTGAATTAAACAGGAAATATTCATAGAAAGGGTAAGTCTTATCTTATAAAACTTTTGTTTCAGGATCGCACGGACAGGTGTATGTATTCTGGTATAATATGTTTCTTATTAGGAGTTGTGGTCAAAGCTATTTTTACAAAATGGCTTTGCCATCCTGCCTCTCCAACAGCCTGTTCATCCGATCCCTAGCCAGGCCTCTAATGAAAGCCAACATCAGCACCATATATTCATATGGCTTATTCAATTTCTCTCTTAGTCACAACTAAGCATGCCAGTATGACAGGGCTTGTCATTTTTTTCTATACATCATAAATATGTGTGTCCTAACTCATTTAGTGCCCATGGTTTTTTCCCTTACAACAAAGCATAGACGCCCAGCCGGAAATGTGACCATCCAGCCTTGCTTCCTGTTCCGTACGGCTCTGAACTCACTTTGTGTCCCGGGGCTACTCATCTCAGGACATATCCACAATAGGTGCACACTAAAATATACCGACTGAAGTGAAGGATGGGATAAAATTTCCTGTAAAGGGAGTTTGTCTAGGAGAGAATGGTATAAATGTTGGTGAAATATTGTCACGAGTATGAATTTTGGAGGAAAGAAACAGCTCTCAAAAAAAGTTAGTTATCGCTTTGCTTTTCTCCGCCCCACCCGCCTCTAGCTCTCTTCCTTTCTACATTTTCCCCCACCTGCAACCAAAAGTAAAAATTTCAAAGTCTTGTCTTGGCCTTCTCATTTGTTAGGGCAGAAAATGCAGGGTCTGTGACACTATGGAGAAAAGCATCGAAGCAATGTAAAATAAGACTAAAGTGAAATAAAAGCTTTTTCAAAGAATTCCTAAATTTTGATCCTTTCTGATATTCCCCTGACTCCAGTTAATAAAAATAGCTACAGTTAATAAAACATCCTACCCACTCCTTTTCAATGCTGTCTATTATTCTCGAATGCTTAAAAACCCCAAGCTCCCAGCCAGGTCAAAAGGTTTCACAAAACATCCACGAATTATTTCGAAGCAGTGAGACTCCCACAGCATGTCTCCCCGGAAGCAGTAAGGCAAGAAAATCCAGTCTCTCTTTCTGATCGAAAGTCAGAATTCACTAGAGGAGATAAAAAGAAACTACCAGATAAAGGTTTATTCTCATTTTTTACCTTCATTTTGTAATCCCAAGTACACCCCTCACCCAAATTGGAGCATTCTCTCCCAGGAGAAGAAAACTTCTGAGATAATGAACCTTCTGAGACAATTTATTTAACTTTAAAAAATCGTAATAATACAAATTTAGTTTTTTAAAAAACAATTCCACTCTCCTGTGTGCTGAAGGACACTAGTATTTTCTCTTCCAAGCACTACAGGGAGGAAATTTTTCCCACTCTAATCCTTTATTCTTTTCTAACGTCAGCAAGTTCAAGTTGCATTTGCTAACAAGGAGCATCTGTAAACTTACATCAAACCAAACTTCTGTGCACAACCCTTTGGCTTTGTGGGATGTTGTCATAATGTCCTATAAGCACCTTAGTGCTTACAGCCTGGGGCATCAACAGTCTGATTTCTTATCCAAAGCTCCACTTCTCCATGTTTGGAGTGTGATGGCAGATCAAGTAGGACTATTAGACCCCAAACTGTGGTAGCTGCCGCTGCATGCAATCATACCCTGACTAGTCCAGACAACTGTCAAAAATGGGTGGAAGTTTGGTCATCATGTTCACTACCAGCATTGCCAGCAGCTAGACGACTTTGAAACTCAAAAAGGAAGAGGTTCCAGAGAAGGTCAACAGAGACATGCAAATCTACTGTAGTAATTCCTACTTTAAAAATCAAATCAAGAGTGTTGGTAAACAGAATCCACATCTCTGATGGAACTCAAAACACTAAATTATTAGTTAATATCCTCCCTTTGCTTCTTGTGATGATGTCTTCAACAAATTTGTCATGGTTTTGCCACAATCAAGTGTCAGAATCTATTCACTCCATGTATTTTTCTGTCAAATTGTTCTTCATCCTGATTTGGAGAATCTTAAAAACTGGGGGGAAATGGTGAGATATTTTTTCATTTGTTTCTACTGCATAATCTTAGTACATGACAATAAACATTCATTTCAAGCCAAGCAGCTATTATAAGCACCACATCTAAAGCCCACAATATTTCGTGTTTAGTTATTCAAGAGACATTCCTTGAGCACCTACTTTCTGTCAGCCATGACACTAGGCACACTAAAGGAAATAGCAACAGATGAAGGATGGATTTTTCAGTTTTAGCAGGTTGAATGTGCCACTGGCCATCTACACCTTGGGAAAAAAATTTCCTTTACTAGCATAAAATCTTTTCCGTAAAGTTTGCTTGGCTGCCTTATTTCTGGGCAAAATTAGAATTTCTGTTAGAGCCCGTACTTCTACTCAGCCTTCTATCAGACTGGGGTTTTTAAAAATTATAACATTTTATTGCAACAAACTTGAGTACTCAGGCCAGAGCTTTCTACAGCAATTACAATTTACATCAAAAAGTTTATTGTAGCAAAATATATTTCCAAATCCTACTGATGGCTTATGGTCGCAGTGTTAAGTTGATTACCAAATGTCTTCCCACTGGTGTTGACCAGAAAGCACGTTAACTGACAGATCCCATGGCAGCTTAGATTACTGTTGCCCGCCTCTCCCTGCTACACAGGAGTCTCCTCCCAGGGAGATCTTCACTGTAATTCCTAGTCTTTATAACCCCTTCCCCAGTTTCTTCCTCAGTCATCCAAAACATCAAGGAACTCAAATTTAGCTCCTTTGTACTGAAAAACAAAGGGGGAGAAATTGTTCTCAACTCCTCAAGTACAATTCATTCTCCTGCACTGGGTAATCAAGGGGCAACTAAATCATGCCCTAACCCAGCTATCCCATCTCATTTTTCATTACGGGGAATTCTGGTCAACTTCTTCACTCAGTATTTTCCAAATGGACCCTATGCTTTCTCATCATGATTCCTTCACTAAAAACATAGTCCCACCTAGCTACCTTTCAAAATTCTAATTATCGTTTTCATTCAAACTTCATGCCCTCAGAAAAGCCTGATCTAGACTGAAGTCATCATAACTTTTCACTAATTACAGTCATTAGACAGCTGAAAGATGTTGAGATGTTGAGAGTCTGAGTTAGGGGAATGTCAATACAAATGCACAAAAGAGAACAGATTCATAATCCATAATGTTGGTCAAATGGTCAGGGCTTGATGACTGATGATGGAGGTAATTATGGGTGCTTCTTGCCAGAAAATCACTTGGGAGTGAAGCTGAGGCCATGGAGAGAACATGAACCTTTTCCCATACAATTTCTAGAAAGTGCAATATTTAGACACAGAGGCAGAAATGACCACTCTGACATAATAGAAAAAATTTTTAAGATTCTGGTTTTCCCAAAGGAAGTAGCAAGTAAAGAAACATCTTTTTATCATAGACTCTCCTGCTGACTCTAATTATAATAATCTCTCATTTTGAAATTACTTTTTTTCCCCTCTCATTGGTCCTTCCATCACAGACACCCAATTTGAAATCAAAGACAACTGATGTCACCTCCGAAATGCTCATTACTTGAAGTACAGGACATCAAGATATATCTTTCATGCCCTTTGAACCATATGTGTGCTTGTCTCTGTCAGTCTTGCCAGAAATAAATTTTCCACAACCACTGTGTTTACAATATGCTAAAGACATATTACCAAAACTGGCTTGTTCCTCCACAGAATAAGTGAGCCCAAGGCATTGTGCTTCATCTTTACAATGAAATGCAGATTTTTTTTATCATCGAAAGACTAATCTTCAGTTTCAAAAGACTGAACAAAATGGTGCTTAAGAGGAATTATAGCTGGTTAAATATATGTTGCTAAAAACAGCTAGGATGAGAATATTCTTAGAGGATCAAAGCATTATCATTTGCTTATGATTTAAACACATTTTCTTTCAGCAGATCTTGTCCCAGTATTTCTTTCTGAGATGAGTAAACAAAAATCATTAAGTAAGCTGACCCTGAGTCTTCTTCATCCAAATGATCTTATTTTTCTATAATCATGTTAAAAGAGATTGCTTCATACTGGCAAGTATGGTCCCTCCTGCAGCCTGGACCTCTCATAAGCAGAATTAGAGGCTCCTTGTAAAACAAATCTCTCCTCTGGCCTGGACCTCCTAGGTGTAGAATTGAAGGGAGTCCTGGTGTGACACCCATGCTTCTGATGTGACATTCATTCAACATTTTCTCTCAGACTACCACTCACTGGCAGAGACCAGTCCAAAGAGACTGCTTGTTATTAATTAGCCAACCCTTCCTTAGAAGACTTAGAAACCAGTCGAAGCCTTTCATTCCTGTCATCTTCTCATCCACAGACAGTATCATTCTCCTTTGATCTAACCCAGTTTCCTTTACCTTCACTGCCCTCCAAATCCTTTCCTGGGGTTCCCTGGAATTCATAACTTGTCAGGACTAAAATACACCTACAGACTCATCTCTCTGATTCCATTCCTTTCTTGCTGCAGCTGAAATCTCAAATAGATCCTAAAGGCACTGCTCCTCTCAAGTGTTGGTTGTTTGCTCTATTATCATCATTCCTTCGGGGATGGATAGGTCTTCTCATTTCTCACTATCACTTCTGGACTAATACGCCCAATTCTGCTTGCAAACCTCAAGTATACTACCCAAGACTTCTTACTGCAATGATCTACATTCCTCTCTGTCAATTAAATGAAAGAATGTGTCCCTGGCTCATTGTGTTTCTCTCCACTTTTATTTCTGTATTGCTGGAACACTTGTTGATGGGGTCCATAGCCATACAGAGCTGTCAGATGCTTGCCATTGAAGTTATCCTGTAACCTGCCTGAGCCTCTCACTTTCCTGATTGTGCCTTTGCCCTTTACATCAGCAAAAATTTCACATCTTCAAATTTTCCATTTCTGGTATCTCTCTCTGTCATTTTACAAGTTATGATATTTTCAGTTTAATCCTTTTTTTACCTAACTCCAGCAACACTTTGGTTCCCCCAGGATGTCCAATCGTTGGTCTTACCACTCCTTCAGTCTATCCAGCCTTCATTTCTCCTTCCCAGTTTAAATTCCATGCGTCTCTCTAAAGCTACTGCCTCAGACACACTCATCTCCCTCATTCACCTCTCCCACCATGTATTCCGCTGACAAAACTGTAATCCTGGTTAAATTCAGCTTTCTGACTATACCATGCCTACACCCAAACCAACACTAAGTGCTAGAGAAAAATCCATAATCCTTCTAACTCATCGCACCTCAAAACTATGACCATGAACCTCATCTACATCCTCAACATTAGCCAGGAATTCCAGCATATTGTCCTAACTGATTCATTCTCCTGCCCTCTGAAACACATATATCTTACAGATGCTTCTTTGCTCTAACACTTCCGTGCATTCCTCTCTCAAGTGAAAGCATCATTTCTTATCTTACAAAGAAAAAAGGAACACACAGAAGAGAACTATTTCATCCTGCAACCAAATCTAGCATCCTGTCCTCTGCTGTGCCCACACCCGGGTTTTCTTTCTACAATGACTGAACTCTGCCTTTTCTGAGATCACCCCCTGCCCAATGCAATGGAGTCCATCCCTTCTTGTCTGCTTAAGGACTTAAGCACGGCAATTAACTCCAGCCTCTCCTGAATAAGCATTCTGGATTTGCTACTAGATCTCACACACACCAACAAATATATTATAATATTTTCCTTTTCAAAAAAACAAGTCTCCCACATCTTTTGTCCCTTCCTATTAATTACACTTTTCATATCTTGGCTCTCAGGACAAAACTATTAAAGAGTGTCATAGATGCTCTATGTCAAATTTCTCTTTTCCCATTCTTTTTCAAACCTCTACCATTCATGTTATAAAATCTCCTTCACTCACTAAAATTCCTCCTTCCAAGTTCTCTAAAGACCTCTGTATTATCAAATTGCCTTTCTTTGTGATCATCTCATTTGACTTTCCAGAATCATTTGTAAATTTATCATCCCTCTTTCTTGAAACAGACTTTTTTTTTCATTTCTTGAACTTGAAATATTCTGTTACTGGTTTTCTTCTGTCACAGGCTGTTAATTCCCAATCTCATTAATGGATTACTGAATTCTTCACACCTACTCAAGGTTCAATCCTCAGACCTCGTCTCTATAAACACTCAAGTGGTCTTATCCCTCCCTTTGTTTTTAATACTATCTGAATGTGAAGACCTCAAATTCTTATATCAATACTTTTATTATTCCCATAAACTCCACATACATACAGTTCCCTACCTGATGTTTAACAGGAATCTGCAAATGTAATTCAAAACAATCAAAGAATCCCTGCCATTGATGATCAATAATCATGAGAAGATACTCAACTTCACTGGTAATCAGACTGTGGCAAAAGAAAGCACTACGAGATTTTTGCCCTTCCCATCGTTATTACCAATTATGCGCTGTGAACCTTCAGCTGTATGTCTTCACCGTACAAGTGCACACACCTCAGCTGGAAATGTTGGGGTCATGTGGTCTGTAAGAGTTCAACCTGAGATAAAATCAAAGTTTTTCAAAGTGCTGCTGTATTCTTGGCAGTGTTCATAAGTTCCTGTTTTTAACACCCAACCCATCATTCAAATTTTCATCATTCTGCTTTGTGCGTGGTGGTGTGACTTCATATCTCTCTAATTTGCATTTTCTTGATTATTGGTGAGGTGGGACACTTTTTCATTTTGGCCAAGCGAACTGAACTATATTCAGGGATGAAAACTCAGATGGTTAAACTCTAAAGAAAACCAGGGAAGTGATTACCAGAAAAATCAGGGAATGGTTAGTCCTGAGGGGAAAGGAATATAAAATACTAGAAGAAGATATGCAAAGTGTGAAGGGCTTTCTGAAGGCTGGCAGTATTAGCCTTTCTGCTCTGTGGTGTAGTTAAACAGTGTTCCTTCCGTCACAAGATGTTGGGCTAACACATCTTATTTTATGAATTTATCTATATTTGCTTTATTTCACCATAACAATTTGAAATAGAAAGTTAAATAAACAAAGTGACTATTATTTGAGTACCTACTATGTGCTGGTCTGTATGACAAATACTGGAGATTCAAAGATTAATGAGGAAGGTTCTTTCCCTCAAGGTTGCTATGAATCAAAGATGATTAACTGGTGGCAGTAAAAATTGTTCCTAAAGCACTGAGAACCTGTGAGAAATGTCTCAGAGGAGGGAGACTGTGAAGGGGCTTGAAATCTGAATGGGACTGGATAAGCAAAGAAAAGGAAGAGTCATTATGGACACCTTTTGATTTATGGCAAGAGCCACTTCCCAGCACACACACACACACACACACACACACACACACACACACACACACACACACACACACATCGTCAGTTTGCTGGGGCTGCTATAACAGAACACCACAGATTGGATGTCTTAAATAGCAGCAATGTATTTATTGTTCCACTGTTCCAGAAGGTAGAAGTTGGAAACAAAGGTGGTGTTACGATTTTTTTTTTCCTGTGGACTTTGAGGGAAGAATTTATTGAGAGTCTATTGCTGACAATCCACTCCTTGTATCTCTTCACAGTGCCTTTCTTCTCTAAATGTCTTCATGTCAAAAGTTCCCCTTTTCATAAGGAAACCAGCCAGACTGGATTAGGGTCCACCCTAATGATTTCAATGACCTCTGTAAAGACTACGTAAGGTCACAGTCTGAGATATTAGGGTGGGTGAGGGGGGTTCAGTAAGGATTTCAACCTATAAATTGGGGAAAGGAAGTTCAGTTTAACTGCTAATATTCGCACATACATCACACCCACAAATTGGCACACATATTGGTACATACACACTCACATGCATAGACTCATCTATTCTCACATATATTCAGATACATATACACACACTCACAATCATACATACTCACCAGGTTACAATTTCTCACATAGTTTCACATGTAAGCATGGATGTATACATTCACATCTCACATCTGAAGGAGAGCTGTACTTTCTCCCACTCTGTCTCTCATGGCATCGTGTCTCCTTGGGTAGGAATGTGACCTAAGTCAAGGAGAGCAGAGTCTTCACTAAGGACAAGTCATACTGGAACTAAGGGGAAACCACCCCTTTACTCCCTTTTGGAAAATTTGAGAAGATGCACACCAGACCACTTTGAGAAACGCTAACCTCAGTTACCTGCAGGAGAAAACTCTCGACCGAGGGAAGTGAGGGAGGCTCATGTGAGAGGAGAAAAAAGGGAGCTTCAGTGACCTTCTCCCCAGATTCCAATCTTCCATAGGGCCAACTACACTACAACTTATTCACAATTCCCCTTTACTAGTCAAGTTAGTTTGGGTTGGGTTCTGTCTCTTGTAATTTAAGGAAGTCATATGCTTAAAAGAACTTTCCAGTGGGAGCCGAGGACACCAGAAAGATGTCGTGATGATAGAGGGTGACTGACAACAGAGCTTATCACCATGTCTGGGTTTGTTTTTAACTTTTGTTTCATTTTAGCTCATCATTCCAGTGGTGCACTATTCTCCAACCACGTGCTTTCCTTCAGTAAATCACCAATCTTTCCCCATGAAAACTTTGCATTCCTCTCTTCACCTTATAGGACATGTCTCTATATATGTCATTCTCTCCAAGAGCAGTTCCCACTCACCCTGTAAAAATCTGTTTGCCCTAATATTTGTTCCCCAGCTCAAGATTTTGATTCTTTCTCATAGCACTTTAGTCTCTCGGTCACTCCTCTCAGGAATGCCTCAATTGCATGAACTGCTTGCTTTAAAGTCATGAGTCTGGGCCTTTCATTTTTAGCAAAGACCATAGGTGGGTCACTCTTAGTGGGCAGTATTTTGTCTTTGTTAAAGTCAAAGAGAAAACAGATTGAGATGTTTAAAGTGACTGAGCAAGTCTGAATCCTTACTCCATTTCTGGAATTCCAGAGCCCCCAAGGCTTCCTTGGAGGGCATGCCACAGGCTAGGCAGGATTTCTTGGCACCGAGCAGTGAAGAGCAATGTCTTGCTAAGAAACAGGCATACTGTCACACAGGCACTTCCTGTCGAGAGAGTCCCATGGTGGAGCTGAGGACAGAGGACTGCTTTTAAGTCTTTACTTAGAAAAATCCTCTTTTGAGTTGGGTGGTGGGGAGCTATTTTTTCAGAGAAACATATGTGGGAGAATGACCATGGTTTATTGATATTCCAGAGTGTTAGCAACTAAAGCTCTCATCTACCACAAGAAGTTCTCCAGGAGAACAAAATTACTAAATGTAGTGTTTTTAACACACCTGAAAACCACATTCCCTCCTTCCTTTCCTTTCAGATAGTCAATCTCTAGAAAACCAAACTGACACATTACTGGCAATTCAGTACTGTGTAGCATTGTGTGTCAGAAATCAGTGTGGAATGTTATACCACTTTGCCTGCAACTCTTTACAGTTTTTAAATAGCCGTCTCTCTTAACCACATTTCTTCAAACAATATTGCCATTAAAGCAGTATCAATCAGCCAGGATAGCCCTTTAATGTCAAAGCTCTGAGTCGGCACACGTGAATAAATTCTGATTATGTCTGTATTCTGGAAAGAAAATGTACTTTTTAAATCATTGTCTTGAGCTTGGAGTGAGCATTTTTTATTAAATAATATTGACTTCGCATTTGCAGGTATCTGATGCCTAAGTTAGTGTATTTTGCCAAAAGGACAACCCCAGCCCGAGTTTCTAAGTGGTGACTTTAACAATCCATTGCTTTGCCTAATGTCTAATTCTAAGCAACTCTCATGACCGAGTTTGTTTTGCTGATTAAAAAAAATGCACCAGTTTAAGCTTCACATTTCAGGTTTGATGGCTGCAAAACAAACTGACTCATAAATCTTTGCTAGGCTACTAGTAACTAGGGAGAAAGTCGCCTTCTTCAGTAAACATCCCCTGCTTCTCAGTAATAGGGTGCCTTCCATCACCCAGAGGTTTTTTTCCTTTTAATTGAGTGTTTGTTGAAGCATGACTCTGAGATAGGAGGACTATTTGGGAATAGAAATTGCGGCCCAAAGTGCCCATTACTTACCTGAGACAGGGCCCATGACCAGCTGCACATTTCGGAGACTGGAAGCCTGAGTGTGTGGATTCCGGCAGTTGAGCCTACCAGTAACATGACCAAAAGCCCAGGGTTCGGGAGATTAAGGAAGCCCACGGCTGGGTGTTCTCTTCATTCCTTGGAAACCTGAAAGACTGAAAAGAAAATTCAACCTTTCTGTTTTTGCTCCCCGCCTAAAAAATTTTTTAAAAAGTCCCTTTCCCCAAAATAGAAAAAGATGACTTCTCTGTTCACCAGAATAATTTTTAGGATTCTGCTTTCAAAGTTTCCCCTAGTCCTTAAAAGAAGAAGAATACTTATTTAAATAGAGAGACAGATTAGATTTGTAAATTTCTCAGTTAGAAATATAAATTTTATTGAATTAGCCTCACACTTTAACATTACATAGGTTTAAAGTGTGCATCATAAATCAACATCTGTATATGCATTAAGTTCACAATAAACAGAACTATTATTTTTTTCATTTCTATTTTGAGTGAAGCATTATGTTAGCTACTTTCAAAATACCATTGTCTTAATTCGTTCAGCAAGGCAATACACTCGTCCCATGTGTTGTGAAAGGCAACTGGGAAGACCTTTGCTCTGTCTTCGCTCTCCCAGTCCTGATCTCATAGGCCCCATTTTTCCCAACCCAGAGTTATTCTTGCACATCAATATGGATGAGATTTTACTTTGAACTGTTCATTCTTCCAGGAATGACAGATGTCGGATTAAACTGCAGAACTCCCCAACTTTACATTCACTGCGTTTACCTCCAATCAATAAACGTGTTCTGGTACCTCTCAGCAGGGAGACACTCCTCATTACAGCCCTCCTTGGCCATGCCAGAGCCACTCTTCCCAGCCCCTCAGAGCTTACACTGTTTTGCACATACACTTCTCACCCCTGATGTGAAGCAGTAGTGTCTTCAAATGTGATTTATTTGAATTCTAGCAAAAACATTTGAGGTCCATCTGGGTGGTCCACTGTCCAGAACCTTGCCATGCTATAGAAATGGGTTATTACTGATCCCCAGGAATAGCCAAGAGCTTCTCTCTTGATTGGGATAAATGACAGTGTGCCCTTTCCCAGGCATAGAGCATGTTTGGAGTCCTTTGCCTTCAAGCAAAATGGCACCAATGTCACAAACATTAGCCCTGTAGATATACTACATGAAGATTGTTCCTCAATTCTCCAACACAGCCAGACCTCTGCTTTGACCCTATTGCTTTGACCACCCTTTCTCTCTTCCTAGACCCTGGAAGTCCCTCCCCTTTCTTACTATCACTATCACTCTGTATTGCTGCTTCAAAAACTTCTCAAGAAGGGTGCTGGCTGCTGAGCCTGGTATTAAGGAACAGAAACTTGCAAAACACCACAGACAGGAGAAATATGAGATCAGGAATGAATCATGTTTGGACATCCTAAGGAAGAATTGTTTGTCTATCTGAAACATACACCAATTCTCAGAGGCTCAAGTGAAAAGGAAGGTTATTTTTAATAATAATTAATAATTAATAATATTGAAGGAAATACTAATATCAGGTAGTAATGTCATGTGCTGGTGCCACAAGTTCTTTCCATTCCTGCACATCTGCCCCATTCCCCTCTCTTGGAATCAGCTCCACGTGCTTGTCGTTTTATGCCCCTTCTCACAAGGTTGACAGGCATGCGAACACTACCTTAAACCCACAGGCCTTAAAGCTTCTACATCTCACTATTCAAATTATATATTGAAAAGTAGTCTGACTGGTTCCTATTAGGTGATCACCCCTCCTACAATCAGTTATGATCAGTGTGCTCTACTGTGAGCACAGCAGTTACTGAGGATGGAAGACCCCCACAAGCAGAAGATGCAAGCTGAAGCGGGACACTGTGTCTAGGACAAGGGAACTCTCCATACGCAGTAGTCAGACACTTAAAAACAAGGCAGCGAATGGACAAATGCAACCTGCTTCTTTGCCAGTTGATGAGTTCTCCTAGATAGGAGTATTCATTGTTATAAAAAAATATTTTATGTACTTTCTGTTATTTTAATTAGATTTTACTAGTCTTTTCCTCCCTTATAAAAACATTTTGAACTGATTGGTGTCTCAGATGGAAGAAAAGAATTATTTCATCTCAAGCTTTTCTCAGCCACTCTAGCAAGACCCACCTCCCTCATCAAGATAGTTATTTTTATCAGTATTCTCTATACCATATAGTGTTTTCCTACTTCTCTGCCTAATGGAATCTGGCAATGGCTAATATCACATGTATTTAATAATCAAACTAGACTGCAAGATTCTAAATATCAAAACCTGATGCTTTTATGTTCTTGTTTCTTTATTTACTTGACTGTCAGATATTAAAATACTCATTGGAGATTGATTCTTTGGGCATCTATTACGAAGGGCTTCAACATTTTATTATAATTTAATAAGTAATCTGTTATGATATGTGTTGGCCACTCTTCTTCTGGTCACAATTGCAGAAATTAACCCAAACCAGCTTAAATTATGAGTGGAAATTTATTGAAATATATTAGAGAATATCATTTATGAATCATAGATAAGGTAGAGCTATAAGCTGAACAAAAGACCAAGAGAACTCAAAAACTCAAAAAAAAAGTTGTTTTCCCTCTTTCCCTGTCTCTGAATTCATTTTATCTCACCTTCACTAATAATAGTTCCTGAGTTTAACTGAAGAAGACTTGGTTCTCTTTCTTGGTTTGAGTTTAGAATCCTGGAATAGGACGCCACTGGGCTGTTTGGATCAAAAGTCCATTCTAGAAGCAATAGCATGCGTCTAGGAATGAAAGCGAGCTATAGACTTTAAGTGCATGGCTTTGTCTATGTAAGGGAGAAGAAATATATTTTCCAAAATGAAGGTTGTTTAAGTTAAGGTAATAATAATTATTATTGGAAGTTGATAAGCCTGTAAGTCTTTGTGTTCTAACAAGATAAAAGTTTATTTCTTGCTCATGACACAGTTCTGCTTAAGTGGCTCTTCTCCATCCTCTTCTTCATGCCCAGGAGGAAAAAGAAACATGTTTTTGTGGATGCTTAGTCTCTTTCACAAGAGACATATTGCTTCCTAGTAAGGGCAAAACGGAAGAATAGTCCCTGATCTTCCAAACAATAGGGGCCATCATGTGAGACATAATACGTCAGTCTAAACACAGTCATCTAGAAATATACCCATGAAAAAAATTTAGATAAAAAAGATATAGATACACAGACGAACTGAAAATACAGTTATGGCAAACAGAAAGAACAGAGGCTTTCCGAAAATGTTTCTTTCATTCAGATGGACCATCCTGAAGAACATTCTTATCTGAAGATCTTATGGTCTTACAAAGTATCAGAATTTTATTTCCTCCTCCAATACCTCAGAAAAATGATACAATCATTTTATTTATACTCATATCCCCTCCAGAGATCTCTACTAGTACCAAAGATTGCTAAAAGTGAAAGTTATAATCAAGATCTTTCCTCAATCTCATACTTAAAAACAGTTTTTCATAGGATCATAATTTAACACAAAGAAACTGTAGTTGGTATTCCTTTTTCCATCCCGACCTCGTCATTTCAATTAAGCAGGCCCTTAGAGTGAAGAACCTCACTATATTTACCAGTTTCTCTTAGTCTTTCCAGATCAATGAGTTGTTGGATTTTGACCCTCAGGTTCCTATGATGCCCTTGTGCTCTGCTCCCCTTCATCTTCCAGCTCAACTTCTCTTCCTAATGTAAGAACATCCAACTCTACTATTCCCTGTGTTCCAGTGAGAATCCATCTCATACCTCTACCCAGGAAAGTGACTTTATAACCTTTTTCATCTTACTTACCCTACTCCAAAGTCAGTGTTGGAGTGGTACTTGTGGAAGGGGCGTGGTAAACAGGGCAATCATGAAGGAAGCTAAACTGTGCAGGATAGAAAGAAAATCTGCCTGTGTACAATGACAACTCGAAGGAAGTTTCAAGACTTGTGAATGGGTACAAACACTTGAAATTTAGCAAAAATTTCAAGTCAAACCTTTAAGCTCATGAAACTATGCCAAATCACTGCCTCTCAATCAGAGGTCATTATTAGGACTCAGAACTTGAGCCCAACTTGATAGGGCACAAAAAGAATCAAGCAGAGTTCCTTCTCTAATTTACATTTCCACAATGCTTTACAAAAGTAAGTACCTGTCAGCTATATCATCTACTCAACTCTCCTTGTTTGGAAACACTGAAACCTGGTAAAATGTAGAGTGAGCCACTCACCATGTGACCGAATAGCAGGGAGAGTTCAGGGACTAAGACGCAGGATTTCATCCCTGGTGCCTACCTTAACACGCAGCCATCTTGCTGCAAGTGTTTTTCATAATGCACGCTGGGGTTTGAATTATTGCTGGGTTTTTGCTTTTTTAGGTGGATAGGGAGAATTCAGGTGGAGAACACCAGTAAAATGTGAGAAGTTAAAGCATTATTGGTATAACAAATAGAGAATGTTTTGTTCCAGTTGAAAGAGCTCCAATATTTCATCCCAAAGTCATCTTCTGGGAAAACAGAAATGTAAGGAGTCTGACACACACTGAATAAGATTTAGTAGGCATATTTCCAGGGTATGCACAGAGCCATGTTTTGCTGATTTTACACTTCCTTTTTAACCTTAGGTCTACCTGGCCAAACATCCACAGTGCCTCCTGCGAGCAAACTTCCAGGGCAAAGTAGTCAATAGAGCACAACATTCTTACTATATATTAGTTTCTCTTTTCCATGTTTTGATTTGTTAGAAAATTAATCCCTAGACAACTTTCTCCTTTAAAACCAAATTATGCATAAACAGTTTCAAAGGCATATTGCTCCATAGGAAAAAAGACTGGAACGAAAAATACTCACATATTGCTAATGTTTGCTAGATGGAGAATTATCACGTGTGCTTTTTTTTCTTCTTTTGATTTCTATTGTCTCTGAAATATCTGTCATGAACTCAGATTACTTTTTTAATCAGAAATGAAAAATAAAGTTAAAACTAGGGGAAGGAATTTACTGCTCCTCCTGTACCTTATCAGTCCTCAAGGGCAAGTCACAGTTTTTGAGGGACAGTGAGGAGCATCCTGAAGCTTTAATGAAGAGGCAGTGTGGTGCAGTGGTCAACCTCAGCGCTAGGTTTACATGCCATCACAGGTTCTCATTCCCCATTTGACTTTGGGCTGGTTACCTCATGCCTCAGTGCTATAAATTTCTTAGGTTTCACCTACAAATTAGGCCAAATCATAATCATAATACCTACTCATAAAGTAAAATGATATATAAGGATTAAGTGAGGGGCTATGTTTAAAAATTTGAGGTCAATATCTGGTGTATACTAATAACTTAATAAACACTAAGTATTGTATCAGTCAAGAGTCAGTCAGAAAGAAGAAAATACATACTTCTATTAAAGGACATTCAATGCAGGAAATTGATTACACACATGATAGAATAGATGAGGAGGAAGAGAGGTATAGAGAAGTAACTCAGAGATTAGCAATACCAGGAAACAACAACAATCCCTAACTTGGAGGGACCAAGGGAAGTGACAGGACCACCTGGAAGAAGTTGGAACAATGGAGAGATTTGAGTGGAACCTGAAGCAAGGAGACCCAGCTGCTGTCAAAGAAGATGCCCAAAGCAGAAAGGGAGGGGAGGGTGTGTTTCTCCCTCTTGCTGGCCTCCAGTCTTGTGCTAATTATGTTGCCGGTTGGCGAAACCTATTTTTTAAGCTAGAGACACAGGAATCTAGGAAATGCAGTTCCTTCTATAATAGTCCAAGTTTAGAAGAGCAGAAGATGATGCTGAGAGCAAATGGATAAATGACTGACATAGCTATTTCTCATATTTCCTAAGAGACGTCTCTGTAAATAAAATTCATATTTGCTTAAAATCACATTAGACGTTATTCTACACTATAACCTTCTTAGTTTCCTCCTAAGCAGACCTTGGGTATTCAACCGGAAGAGTCAGGTCTAGTGACTACCCCTAAACACGGAGTCTGTCATCTTTTGTTCTAACACCAAGACTGAAGACTTTTATTCTCTTGAAGTGCCATAAAGTTCATTGATTCTCTCCTGGAATAGTTTTTAACACATCTCTGATTTCTTCAAGTGCCCATCATGGCGTGCATAAAATAGACATTCTTATGCATATGAAGAGTTGTTGTACTTCAGTTTCCACGGCTGCCATACACTGAAGCCTAACTATTATGAAAGGCCTTTAACTAAGACAACTCCTACCTACAGAGTTCTTGCTTTTTTTTTTTCTTTCAGCTCATACCTCCTGGCCTCACATTCTCAGGGCTGCAGCACCCCACTTCAGTATCAGGGAAACTGATCAATCAATCTGTGCCACCCACACCACTACTCCCAGGCCTAACCCCAGGACAGGAACAAATGTTTTCCCATGTTCAAGTGCAAACTTCAGTTCAATTCCCCTTTTCTGCTTAGGCCCCTCAACAGGGAAGAAAAAAGATATTATAAATCTAGTGCCTCTAAGATGTAAATATTAACTGCTTAATGTGCTCACTTTCCAGGAAGTCTGCATTTTAAAGAGGCCAAATCAGAAGGGCAATCATTTAACCCAAAGAAATGAGCAAATCTACAGATATTTCTTGAGTACCCAGTCTCTCAAGAGAAGCTGAATTCAAATGTAAAGAGTATAGTAACTCCTGGGTGGAATGTGTACATAGTGTTGCCCCTTGGCTGGGAGACCTTTCTCTCATCAGAGCAATTCACCCTACTCAACAACACTTTGAAAGCAAACCTGGACAAAACCTCTTTATTCCACAAGCTTTGCATTCTTTTTAAGATTGACCCAGAAATGTTCTTGCTCATGCAACGCACAGAGGGGCTTCAGTTCAGCCTGAGGCTGCAGAAACTCCAGCAGATGGAGAGTCTCCTGAAAATTCTTTGCCTTTGTCTTTCCCTCACTTCCCTCAAGTTATAATCTTTTATCTACAAGTCAGAAAACTCTACTGTGGCATGTTTGATCACAGAGATTGAGTCTCATAAAACACTGGCCAGGTTCTTCACTGAAGTTTTTGGGCAAGTTATTTTATTTGCATAGCTTGCTCTCAAGCTATGAGAGGGGTCAAAGGAAAAGTTCTCCTATTTCTCTGAGATTTTTCACGGGTTGGACAAAGGAACAAATTAATATCAGTCATGATTTGTAAGAGAGAAGCCCACATCTAATAACATACATATGGAGAATTTACATGGCACGGTGGTAAATTCTAGGGTAGCTGGGAGAAACCTGCATTTATATCCTGAGCTGAGTGAGGCATGTGTAGGGGATCTGTGGTGTGGGCGAGAAAAAAGGGGGTTTTCATGTGGTAAGGAGGAATGACTCATCCTCACTTTGAAAATAAAGAGAAATGATTTGCTACATTCTTCTAGAAAATAGGGACAAAAGACGATTTCTGATTAGGAAAAGGGTAGAGGCCCATGGGATAGCAGACGGTTTCTTTTGATTAATGGAAGGACTAAAGGTTAGAAGAATTGAAGCTGCTCTTTGTCTCTGGGGTAACCTCTACTGTCTTTGGCTCTTCATGTCAGACTGGGGCACCCACAAAAGGCCAATCTGAGATATTTCAGGTGTTGGGTATTAGTTCCCTCAGCTACATAAAATGATAGACAGACAATAACATATGGAAGGTATTCCATCTTCTTAAAAGAATGTGTGGAATTCCTCAGATGCTCTTTCCAATGACATTCCCATTGTTCCGTATGATGCTAGGGGTGCTTCAGCCTCACCACCATGCTTTTGGGATCCCTACTGATTTTTCTCAGTGTAGAATTACTAGTTATTTCTCATAGAAGTGAAGCAGGCAATGTTCCCTTTTGCCATTTTGGTTCTTTTTCAACCCCTAAAACTTTGGGAATTTAAATGAAGAAATCATCTCAAGAGAAAAAGAAAAAGACAGGACTTTTCACAGGATTTTAAACAAGGAATGACATCTGAAAAAAGGCAGTCCCAGATGCAGTACTTATAGTAGCTCATGAGAGCTCTCACTCTCATCTTCTACGAAGTCCCTTACACCCTTCATATCAGCTACACCAGCCTTCTGGAATTTTCTCAAAATCACCATCAATTCTCCCTCTCAGGGCATTTACACATGTGATTTCTTTTCTCTAGAATATTCTTTCCCCAGATACTCAGATGGCAATCCCCTTACCTCCATCACAACTTTTCCCAGATGTGCTCAATGATGCATATGTTTAACACTCCATTCTAAATTGCAATCACCAAACATCCTACCAACACTATTAATAGCTATTACCCTTCTCTGTTTTTCTTAACAATAACTCTTACTGAGCATATGCTGAAGCAACTTTTCAGACTAATTAATTAGATAGTCCTGTCTCAGTTTTACTCAAACTTATCACAAAAGAAAAGACTACTGAGAAAGCTAATTCCAAGATTTCTCTTTTGTTTAGACATGTTTTTTCAGGGGAGAGGCAAAGTTTAGAGAATGTTGTTAGATGATGAGAGGACTATAACAGAACACCCCAAGACTCTCAGAATTGGTCTCCTGTGCATGCCCCACTCTGACGTGAAGAACCAAACACAGTGGTGGACAGCCCCACAGGCAAAGAAGAAGATCCAATTCTTCTAAACCTTCAGCCCTACCCTTAATCAAAGAAGCCATCTGCTACCAATGAGCCGCTACCCTTCTCCTAGTCCAAAAATGAACTTTTGTCTATATTCTCTAGAAAAATGTAGGAAGAGGAGTTATTTATATTTATTTTCAGAATAATGATGAGTCATTCCTCCTTACCATGTGGAGACCTCCTCCCATGAGACTTTTATGTCTCAGCTCAGGACATAAATGTGGGTCTGCCCTAGTTACCTCAGAATTTACCGCCAGGTAAATTTTCCATATGCATGTTATTAAATTTGGATTTTTCTCTTATTAATCATGCCTAATGTTCCTTTGTTCATTTGTCCAAACCTGTAAAGAACCTTAGAGAAATGGGGGAACTTTTCATTTGATCCCCATAGCTAGGTACAATAAAGGAATATCTGGTTAAAAGTGAGTTAGCCTGTCACAAGATAGATGATTAGCTGGATAAATAAATCTAACTTCCCAAAAGGGAGATTTAATTTCATTCAAGTCTGTGACCTAACTAATATATCTGACACTCTCAGAGCAGATCATTTTTTTCCTCTCTCTTCCTTAAATAGAATCAGTTATAGAAATAATCAATGATATAACTAATAATAATAGCCAGCAAATCCAAAACTATGGGTATTTTTTAATCGAATTTCATTACATAGATTGCCAGTAGTAAAATTTAACAATGAACAAAAATAGAGTAAAATAAAATAAACATTATAGCACAAAAAGAAAATAAAAACAATATGCCCTTTTATTACATTTATGTATTGGGGGAAAAAAGAAAAAACATATTTATATGACTTTTGCCTCCAAAATGAATAAAGTACAGTTTAATGACTATAAAAGAATAAGAATTTTCTAGAAACAAGAGTATTTGAAACATATTCTTCAAATGCAGAAAAATACCTCCTATGTGAATTAAAATTTTCAATTGTCAAACAAAAAATATAGCATTTCACTATTCATGCTCTCTCTCTTGGTTTTAAATTGCAAGACTAAATAAAATTTCTAAGTGGTTATATAGACTAACAAAACTGATAGAAACCAAATTCTATTTCTTTGTGTAACTGCTATTGCTACAGTCAAACCTCCTGACAAGCACATGTACTAAACTGGAAATACGAGATTATACTTCCTCTTCCTGAAGCAAACTCTGCTAACTCTGAATTTACCTGGCAAAGGGCTTGAGTCATCTGAATTAACTTCCACATGGAATACAATGTATATTAAAGACTAAGTAATAAAATGTGCTAATGTGAAGCTTCCAAGTATATTAAAACTCAACAAGAAACTTAATTGTTTAGAACTTAGAGCAACAAAAGATTCTTTCTGGACGAGAATAATTCTATCACTAGGTTGACCACATTTCATTGAGACAGAACATTGGGATGACAAAAACAGATGGAGTTGTGTGCTGACGACTAATGGGAGAGGGGGAGGGGGAGCAATTTGAGCAGGAGCAAAGCCACCAGGCCAACAAGTAAATACTATGCGATGCCTGTCTGAGACCACACAGTGATGACATGTGGTCCGGCAGAACTTTAAATGCATGGACAGGGCAGATGGAAGAATTTTGACACCTTAGGCAAAAATCAAATTTGGCATCTGTTTATGTCGCACTCTACATAATCTTCCAAAACACATGCCACTTTAGCCATCCCAGTGCCAGAAATGCTCAATAACTCACCCTGTCCCCCACAGTGCCAGAGAGACTCCTCATAGTGCCAGAAATCCTTACCTGTGGCTCAACTCTGCTGTGGTGTTCTGCCCCCTTTGAATAAACAGGCAAGCATGGGGTCCTACAGGATTCTGTTTCTTCACAGTGGTGAATGGGGACAGTAGTAGGGGCCACAGGCTGGTAGTTAATGCAGCAAAGGCATCTTTAACCCCAGGGCAAAGCGGGCAGTTGCTTTTGGGCCCCCTCAACAGACTGGATCCAGGGCAACTCTCTGGCCCTTTTGCCCCATGTTAAAGATGGCCCTGGCTTATTAAAAATGGGACAAATATAAAAAAATTGACTTATACTAAAACAATGGGATGATCAGGTAATATGAAAAAAAAAATGGCACTGTCCCATTTAAAAGAGTTCATATGATCAGTCTACCTATTACTGACAGAATTTAAGTGACAATGACACGCAGACAGCATGTGTCAATTTTAGTACGCCTTTGTAACTCTCTCCAGAAGTACACGCCCTTTTTGTTTGCATGGGGTAGAACTTCCCATTATCTTGCCTCACCTTAGAGTATTCTGGAAGCTTTTTTATCAGAAATCTCTCAGTGGGAGCTGGGATCATTCTCTTTCTTATATACTAGGTAGTCTACTTATTTGTTTATTGCTTCTCTCCTTCATAAGGGCAAGGATACACGTCTGTTTTACTCACTACTGTATCTCAACCATCTAGACCAATATCTGGCACATAGGACGAGATTGGCATTTATTGGAGTAAATTGAAAAACCTCTACTAGTTATCAACGGTCATTAATTTATGGATAGAGTCTTATCTGTATTTAATTAACTATAGTTGTCGCCAAAGAACTTGCCAAAGATCCAGCAGACGCCTTGGTGTTTGAAGTCAGGATGAAGAAATCTTGCCCCCAACTACACACAAGTCCTGTGTCCCCTCCAATAACTATGGGCTGTATTAACTGATTCTCCAAGTGCATTTTAAGGACACTAGTTCTGATGGATGGTAACAGCTGTTCTACAAGAGAGGGTAGGGGAAAGAGACTGTGTCATCAAATTATTTTAGAAAATATTTTATTAAACAAAATTAAGGGAGGATTATTTGGGGTTTGTTTCATTTTTATGGGAACACTTTTCAGGGACTATGTTATATATTATAATGACTTTTCAGTGTTGTATCATATGCAGAATTTCCAAAATTCATCATAATTATGAGAAATTATATACTGCACTAAAGCAATCTCCTGAACTTCTGGCAGTGGGGATACAATCTGAATGTGGGTCTGATGAAAGTGCCTGCCTCTTAGATCAGTTGTGAGAAGAAAAAGAAATAAACAAACCAAAAGAATTCACAGGCAATACATTGAACAGTGACTGACAAATGATCGGCACTCAGTAAATGTTGACTAGTGCTCATAAAATTATCTTTGTAGGTGCCTATCCTGTTCTGAGAAACTCATGGTATTTTTCTCCTCCTATTTTATAAATGGATAAGCCAGGTCACAGAGAGAAAAAAATTGGTTAAAAAAAGGATAGCGGTAAATGGTATCAAGGCGATAAAAATTATTAGCAACTGAATATAGTTTTTCCACAAATTTTAATATAATAGTTTATAGTCATGTTTATCACCCTTGCATTTCCATCTACCTAGGGAAATAAAACAAAATGCCAGAATAAACAGGGTTCACCTTCTCTAGAGTATCTTTTTTTCTTCAGGATTTTGGTACAAAATGTGAAATGATTTAATTAATAGGTAATTAAAACTATATTTAAACGGCAACATTTCTATGTAGAATGCAAAACCTTGTGAAATTTAAGGAAACATATGAACATTCAAATAAATATTTCCTGTCACTAGGAGGCAGCTTTGAGCAAAATCCTATCTATCTCTGGAACCATCCCTTTCCCTGTCATGAAGGACACTTGGATCGAAGCTCTGAGAGACACTGCCCAGTGTTGAACCCCATGTGTTGACAAAGAACACATGCTACCAAATGTGATGCACAATTCAAATACATATTTTAATATCTTATTCTCTTCACATGCTCGGAAACTATCTGGTAATATGATTGTTTTATGAAAGAGTAAAACTTCAAATATAATATAATAATTTTATAGCTATTGCACAGATTTAATAAGCAAAAGACTTGCTAGCCTGAACTAGGTTCAACCCAAACTACCGTTCAATTTAATTCAACACAGTATTCCTCTGTTTAAAGTGCATGTAATTGCCAATTTATATAGTCATCAAGAGCAAAGGTTCGTTAAATAGAGTTCTGCAAACAAACATAGTATGGAAAGCTTTTTTTCCCCAGTACCATACACCAAGAATGACTGAAAAATAATCATTAATCAATCATGTATCTCATTCATTCCAAGGACTTCTTTCAACTGCACAATCATTCAGTGAATAAAATCAAACCCACCTATGTTAGTATTTCTCTAGATTTTATTACCATGAAGTTCAAATTTTTTGTAGTCTCAAGATAAGACATAAAGTAGAATTGTTATCTTAAAACAGTAATAGATTGTTATTTCTTTTCTTTTATAATGACTTCCTTTATAGAGATTTATTCCTAAATAGGATTTATCTTTGTGAAATGTTCCCCCAAGTATTCTCTTCTACTCAAAAATGTTTATATTTAATGTATGAACAAAACACAGCACTGCTTTGTGGATATGCTTATGAATTAAAGACGTTCTACTGTAAAAACTCATTCTGCAACTTTCTTATTTCCACCAGTGATCTTTTAGGTGCATGCTGTTACATAGAGATACATCTGTTTCCACCGAAAGAAAACATTCTACATTCCTGATAGAGGTTGTTTCTGGGAAACTGGGGAGGAGAATTAGACTGCAGATGGTAGACAAAAGGCATATGAAGCTTGTCTATAATGTTTTTGCTAAATACTGAAATAAATCTGATGAAAACTTAATTGTGGATAGTGTTCACCTAGACAATTGCTTTGTGCTTTTCTACAAATCTTAAATTTCCCCAAACTAAATAAATACATTAAGGGTTTGCTAATGTATCTATTTTTTTCCACTTAAGAAAGAAAACCTTTTTCTTATTTCATGTAAAGAATTTTTACAACTTTTGCAAAAAATGATTGCTGTTGACTATTTCATGTCTCCTCTCCAACTTGTTCTGTGTGGGGCCTGTGTCACACACACACAGCCAACCTGCATAGCAGCGTGGGTCTGGTTGGCCCCAGGGGATGATCAGGGACCTGTGTTACAATGTTGATACACCCCTTTAGCAGGCTCTCCTGGTGCCCAGGTGTGGTCTCTGTATCCTTCCACTCCATGCTTCTCCTTCTTTGTTACCCTGGAAAGAGCATGACCTTTCTGAAACATGTGACGGCAGACATTCAATTCCTGCTCTATAGCTCAATACTCTTTGTGAATCTTTGGTAAACAAATAAACCTGAATAAAATAGTTCCCTTTGAGGGGTAAAAAGTCCTGTGTGAGAGCAAAAGAATCTGTTCTCGTCACATAGGCAAGTCTTTGATCCTGCTCCCTCTTTTCCCTCCTTTGGTTCAATGGACCTTTAAGGACCCTCTCCTTGGCAGTGCTGTCCTAGGTGCTGACAATGCATCAGTGAAAAGAAAAGATCTGTCCTCAGAATTTATACTCTTATGAGGGAATGAATAAACAATGAGCAAACGAAATAAGTAATTCAATTTTCTGGTACATTATGAGGTGATAAATACTATGTAAAATAATAACAGATACAGAGTGCCAGGGGTGAGGCTGACAGGAAACATCATTGCAATGTTGAGCAATATCTGAGCAGGTTGAAGGAGAAGATGTGAAGCATGTGGCTATCTAGGAATAAAAACATTCTAGGCAGAAGGAAAAAAGCATGTGTGCAGGCCCTAAGATTCTAAGCAAGAAGATCAGTATGACTGGAGTGAAGTATGCAATAAGTGTGTAGAAGGACATGAGGTCAGTTTATAATGTGAGGGGTGGGAGAATGGCCAAAGGGAAACAATTGCCTAGGAATTGTAAAGTCAGCTCTACCCTCCAGGTGAGCACTCAGAGTGCAATCAGCAGAGCAGCATTATCTGGGAATTTGTTAGATATGCAAATTCTTAGATATCATCCCAGACTTACTGAATCAGAAGCTCTAGGGGTGTTTGAACTCTCTCTGTGACTCTTACTCATGCCAAACTTTGAGAAACAATACGAAAAAATAAACGAAAAAATTCATCACACTTGCTTCAAAATTCTGAGCTAGAAATTCTTCTCTGTCCCTTACAAATAACATTAGACAAATTGAAGCAGCAGCCCGGGTCAGATTCTACATCTGTAAAACAGACAAATTCATACTGGTCCCCTTTTAACCCACAGACCTCTTTCTAAAAAATATAAAAATCAAATTTGATGGTTAATGTTAAAGAAATGCCATGACTCTAAATCTCTTGACAAATGTGAGTTTTTATTATTATGAACATGAATCCCCAAATCCATTCATCCTCAGAGGTTTGCTCATTTCTGTAGGACTTTCCCATGCTGTTGGCTGATTAAGACTCGCACATGAAAGGGTTACAGTGAGCTTGGTATGGTTTTGTTAAATTTGGCATGGAGTCTCAACATTTGAGACTGCAGCTGGTGTGGTGCCGTTGTGATATATATGGTACCTGCCCTCACTTTGGCAGACAAGACCCTCTCAGCCAAGCATTTTATAGCACAACAGAGATGCTATGGGATACTTAACACAGAACACTTTCATCACTCTTTCTACCACAAAGTATTTGTTATGCTTTATGAAAACAACACAGTCACTTGGTATATGCAGCAGAGAGGACATTCAATTTTGAATCAAAAAAGATGGAATCAAGTGCCCACATGTACCACTTCTATACAAGATGACCCAGATCTCTCATATCACCATGTTAGCTTACCTTACCTGTCTGCCTCCTAAGTTGGTGAGAGTGTAAGCAAGATGGCAGACATGAAATCTCTCTGTAAAAATAAAGCAATATATAAGAGAATTGGACATTGTTATGACATCCAGCTCCTCATTCAGTTGGTCATTAAATAACCAACAAATATTTACTGAGCCCACTGAGGTTCTGTTCGAGATTCTGAGACACAGCTGTGAATGAGGTAGACTAAAACAATACTCCATATGACATTTACATTCTAGCAGAAGAACAGAAAAAACAAATAGCAGCATAAATAAAAATATAGTCTGGGACAATGAGTGTTTTAGAGAAAAATAGAGTAAAAGAGGGAATGGGAAAGTGGCAGGGGAAACAGGCAGAAAGTAAGAAGAGTTCCCAGAGAAGGCCTCACTGAGCAGGCAAATTCAGCTCAAAAACTGAAGGAGAGCATGGGGTCCACCTTGGGAGAAGAGCATGTTCATCCCACTTCTAGATCTATTTAGTCATCATACAGATGTGACCCAGAATACTTCCTTATTTAGTAATATCTCTGCCTTCTTGTATCACTTGAGTATCATCTGAGCCTTGGGTAACTCACGCAAAGGCACAAGCTCAAGCTGTGCAAAAAGCTTCTGTGAGATTCGTTTTGTTTACTAAGGCCTCTGGGACAGTTCCTTCTTCTGCCAACCCAGTAATCTACCAACCTTCCTTCGATGCCAGAGTAGGAGTATATACTGTATAAATTAGACAAACCCAATGATATCCTATTTTTGTTGTTCAATTATTGTTTTCATTCTATCATTAACTTCCATTTCCTGAGTATCCACTATGGGTTTACATTGTGCCAAAGTCATGAGAAGAGAAACAGTGATTGTTTTACAAAATAAATGACTGCAGTACTTTACATAGCAGAAAAGGGACAGAATTTATATCAGGACAGATGGATATTTATGAACACTTAGATTTAGTGAAAGCGGACTCAAAAACCTTGTTATGGGAATGTTAAATGCACTATACAATCAAGTAAGAGAATTTTTATATTTTCTGTTGGGAGATGAAATTTAGAGGACCTAGAAATATGAGGATCTGAGAGCAGGTGGAAAAGACTGTGGGAGTGCACCGCCGAGGGATGAGAGACTTCCAGAGTTGAAGGAGTAAGAAGCACATGAGAATTACCTATGACTAAAATGGCAAGAGGTTTAAGAACAGTAAAAGCGAATATTTTATTTTATATATCTTTTCAATTCCATGCTGTCACTCTTCTCCATTATCCAAGCCTTCAGTAAAATCTGTTATATACAGAAGCTTTGTGGTGTTGTCTTTAGAGAATTAAGGAGGAGGAACTAGATCTACAACAGCAACCACACACACACACACACACACACACACACACACACACACACACACACACGATGCAAACAAAGGTTTTAGCTAAATACAAAGCTTAAATACAAAGCTTAAAGCAAGAAACGACCAGGCAAATGTGAAGCCCCATCATCCACTTCTACAGAAAATCCTTGGAAATGTGAGAAAAGAGTTGGTCTGGTCACAATCCAAAGAATGATAGTCCAGTTGTTTTATTCTCACCTTAATGCTAAGGTAGGTCTCAAATAACTGGAGGATGTGGGGACCAGAATGTCTCATTACACAGCTTTCGAGAGCACATTTCACCCTTTGGGCAAGATGGAAATGTCGCTGAGGACACTCAAGATGCATATTCATCATCTCATTTACTCTTTACAACACTCTTGGAAGAAAGGCATTATTACCCCTGCCTTAAAGATGAGGAAGACTCCAAGAAAAAGTCTTTTATCCAAGTTATCATGTGTCAATAATTAATTGGAATTAGTATTGAGATCCTGTTCATTTCAACCCCCAAATTCATTCGAACTCCATGCATCATAAAACAGTGAATACCCAAAGGCCCTCCATACAGTGTCTCGTGGTCACATTAGGACTACACACGTCCACCTATGATTAGGCAACAAGAAGGTAAGAAACTCAAAAGAAGTAATACATGCTTAATTCTGAATCACAGTGCCCCAGTTCACACAAATGTATGCAAATATATACACATAGTTCTGAATCAAAAAACAAGCTAAGTTACTAGGCACAAGTGTACAGGAGTTTATTTATAAGTGAAGGGAAACCATGACATACGACACAACTTACTGGCTTATTTCCAAATCTAAACATCATTCCATCTTAAATATATAATGTAGTTTCTTAATACAACTCCCAGAGATCAGTGTGTTCACCTGTTTCTGTTCCCCTAAGAAAACTGCAGATGCAATCCATTTTAAATGTCACCATGGTTTTAGACTGAAAGCAAGCAAGTCTTATTTCCCTGGAGATTTTCCACTCTCTCCATTATCCTCGTCTCACCAGTAGTGTCCTTCCATTGTTCTGAGTCAGTGCATCTGACTCTAAACACCACTCCAAGCCTTCACTGCATTTCCATTTTCTTATTTATATCTTCATTTTAATCCAGTCTAGACCCCTCTCTATGTGACTCAACCTTCCAGCAGACAAATTTTTCTTCTTTGATGTCGTGAGGTCAGTGGAAATCAAGTAATTGCAGGTAAGTGTTCTATGGTTTGTCATTCTAGATAACCAACAAGGAATTTAGACCTGTGACAAATTGACTCTTTAGGATAAATTAAATGATGCCATGTTCCAAAGTACTCACTCTGATGGTCTCTGTAACACTGGTTCTGGAGAAGGTTGCCTAGACTTTAGACATGATCTAGGAAATTTCATCAAGGAAAGAAAGGAGGTACTGTAATGATAACTGAGAATTAGACAGCATTTCTCCTTCCTAGGATAGCTCACTGTATTCTTAGCCATCCAAACAAGATCTATACCAGATCTTAGAGAAACTAATGTCCAGTTTGGGGTGGGAAAATTAATTCTTGGTAGTTTGTTTTCCCAGTTAATATTTACAATATGAGAAAAATAAAGAAGTAATGAGAGGAGGAGAAAAGGAATGTTTTTCTTCTTTTCTTTCACACAATTATTGTTGACAATCTAGATGTGTCTCTGCTATAATAATCCAAACACATGAAGCTCTTCCCACACCATGGGGAGTCTTCTGCAAGGGCCCTCACTTTGATCACCTGCACAGATCTTTTCTATTTTAGTTCAGGTTGACAGAGAAGTCATTATATCCCTTCTCTGACTACATTCTCCACTGGAGCTGCATAGTGTGAATGATACAAGAAACACTTTGGAAACTGAGTTCCTGTCTCCAAAATTTGCTGGCCTTTTATTCTATGGAGTGAAATAATCATGGAATTAACCAGAACTCATGGTGAGCGGTTCTGTTAGGAACCAAACTGCAGTCAAAGAAATGTATTGGTTCATGTCATTTGAATGCCTGGGGCAGCTCTGGCTTGGCAAGGCTGCATTCAGATGTTCCAACACTGTCATCAGAAAGTTGTCTCTCCCTAAGCCCATCTCCCACTGCACGGCACGAAGTCTGTTAGCAGCTCCGTCCATTTTCTATCATTATGCAAAATCTACTTCAAAGATTATCTCTTCCCAGAATCTCCAAAGGAAATCTTAGGATTGCATTTCATTGCTATGATCTGAGCGGGGTAAACTGGCTGACCATGTGCCCACCTAGTGGCTGACAGTGAGTTATAGAGTAAACCGCATGAAATGAAAATGGTGGACAGTCTCAAATGGGATCAAGTTGTTGTAACCAGAAGAAAACAGAGTGGGTCCCAGGCAGACACAGACAATGGTTCACTCCAGGGAGAAGAATGACAGTGGACAATTGGCCCACCAGTAAGCATTTGCTCATCTTCAGCTGACCCCAGAATTTGTCAAATGTCTAATACTCAGACTTTCGTAAGATCTGCAGAACCAGATGGCAAAGAGAAGAAGAAGTGTACCCTGCCTGATTGGGCTAGGAAAGTGTGGTCACTCCATGCCAAGGGATGCAATCACATGCCCGGCCACAAAGTCCAGCACCACTGCAGAAAACTAGGTGGAGCACACCTCTTCCTCTTCCTCTTTAGCCCACCCTCAGTCACCCTAAGGCACCCTAAAGCCCTAAGGCAGAGTGGGATTTTTTTTTGTTGACACTTTCTTTTCTCTTCCAAGTTATCTTGATGATCGTCTAAATCTAACATTCTTTTCAAGTAAATTCCCTCTTTATTGATGGTAGGTCAACAAGACCACAGGCAAGTTCAGCTACACAAATAACTAACAGACTTTTAAGTTCAGGACTATAGAATAAACATCTGAAACCAGTCATGTTAAAAAAAAAATCTTATATACAGCAACACCAGGGCAAAGATAAAAAAATCAATGTGATAAGCCAGATTTCTCACTGTATAAAATTGGGGGAGGCAAGAAAAAAAAAAAAAAAAACAACTGCATTTTGCTCCACATGCTGTGTCTTTTTAAAGGTGATTTTTAGGTTCCACACTCTCTGGGGGACATTCCCCAATGTACATCACTGCATTAAATAAAGAATTAAAAATTTTGGTTCCAATCATGCACTTGTTGAACTGTTATTGAGAGTCAAAGTTTAAATTGATAGAAACTAGAATTTGCAATTATGTCCAACATTCTTGGTGTCTTAGGCTGTCAAAGAAGTATGAGAAATTTTAGAGATGATTTAGATTATCCAGGAATTTCTGTGACACCATATGGAATGTATGTCAGTGTTGTTAGCACTATCCGATAAAATTCTTTGGTTGCAAACTATTGATGTTTACTCCGACTAGCTTAACCATAAAGAGGATTTATCAAAAAGCTACAGCATGGCTCACAGAATTAGAAGAATAGGTTAGAGATGGATGCAGATGCTAGGAAAATAGAGGTCACTCTAGGGACGAAGGCAATGTCAGCAAATTGATGCCCGGACAGGGCACAGCTTAGATAAATCATCCCCAGCTGTTTCCCGAACCAGGTGTCATTCTGTTTGTGGCTAGTGTCTCAAGAGAAAACCTGATTGGTCTGGATTATGTCACAGGTCACTGCCTTGCTGGAGGGGGTAGCAGTGTGGAGGAGAGGAGTAGAAAATACCTTGATCGACTATTCCACAGAAGAAGGACAGGAAGGAGTGTGTGGAGGTGAGGAGAGAAGGGAAAAGATGGGAGGGAGGGAGAGGGAATGGGAGTAAAGGAGAGGAGACAAAAAATAAAATGATACTCCATGATACTGTAGTCCTTGATTTCTGCCCCATAGCTTCTTGGTAACACAGAGAAAATCATGCTACCATTCTCCAAAACTATGCAGAATTAAAAAGACAATATCTGGCATGTATTAAGAACTCTATAAATGTCAGCTCTTCATAAATTGCTGTTATTATTATATTTCTACCACATGAACCTCAATTCACAAGTGGGAAAAGCCCTGGAGGAGGAAGAGGAGGAAGAAAAGGACTTTGATCAAGGAAGTGGAAGAGAGACATTCTAGTGAGAGAGGCAGCAGTGTGCGTGGCATGTAAGAAATCACCCTGCAGTGCACAGGTGACATGGGCCAGAATCGCTTGCCTTCCAGTAATCTCTGATGGATGCTGTGGAATATTTTTGCCTCCATTTAAATTAGTCTCAAGGTGATCATAGGACCTCCAGAGTCATTAGGTTATAGATGATGAAAACAGTAATGGAATAAGTTTCTGCCTGGATGATCACATCATGTCAAGTTCAACGGTATGGGGCTTGGGAGTCAAAGCACAGCTTGAATCTCAGCTCTGACTCTAAAAGACTGTGTGTCTTCAACTGCAACACGGAAAACAAAAAAGTGTACATCTCCCATGGATTACTGTAAGAATTAAATGAGATAATACATTATGTAAGACACAAAGACTAATATTATTGATTATAGCTTATTATAAAGAAGTTGAGAAACCCCAGCTGATCCTTGAAATGTAACATGAATAAAAGAATATCTAACACCCAAGTCTGAGAAACAACATGTTCCACTGAATTTGCTATACTTTCATTTGCCCTAGGATATTCTTATTCTTTAATCTACCTCTAGGTGAGTTCAACACATATTTTTACCTTTTATAAAAGGATCTGAGCACTGGGAACACAAAGGTAGGTGAGACTCAGGTAGTTCTTAATCTTGCAGAGTGGCATATAAATAAAAAAATGAGAAAGGCATGCTAAGTATTCAGACAGGGACCAAAGGAAATATGAAGAGAGGCGAAAATTGGGCCCAGCCAAGAAATGAGAGACTATCCACCATAGGAAATAACCTCTGAACTGTGGAATAAAAGGAATAAAAGTTGGCCAGATACAAAAGTTGGGAAAGAATGTTCCAGGCATGGCCTCTGTTTTTGCAGCTAGTGTTCTTCACACATAGTTCATGTGACTAGCTCCTTCTCATTAACACCCAAGTTTGAATGCCATCTCAAGAGGGAAGACTTTTCCTGACCACTCAGTAAGCTCCTTCTCTTTTCAACCACTCTCCCAAGTATGGTTTTTCATACTTGCTTATTCCTACTGAAAATTATCTTCTTGTTTCTTTGTTTGATGTCTGACCTGCCCTATGCTCGTTGGAATAAAGATTCCATGAGATACTCTATTTTAGGTATAACTCTATCACCTAAATTAAATCTAGTGCATTGGAAGCATTCAACAAATATTTATTGTGCCATGCCCACAAACAAAAAGAAGTTAAGAACACAGATTCCAGGCTGCAAATGTTTAGATTAAATACTCTTTCTAACACTCACAGCTGTATGATTGTAGTTAAGTCACTTTTTCTCTCTGTATCTTCATTTCCTTTTTATAAGATGGAAATAATTACTGCCACTGTCTCAGGAGCATTATGAGGCTCACATATATGTCTAACACAGGGCCTGAAGTATAATAAATGCTCAATAACTTTTAAGCATTTATCCCACATGAGAAGCCACTGTAGGAACTATTACCAAAAAGAAATAGGACATCAGCTTCTTCTTTAAGATCATTGCTAAATTCACTTTTTGTTATAGACTTCATTTACTTAAAATAATGAAATGATCCATTATCTATGGTAAGCAGTGGAGCAGTGGGAAGAGATCAGTAATGCCATATACCTCCAAACTGGAAAACCTCAGGAGTGATGAGGTATATAAGAAACATAAATTGTCCGGGACTTGCCTAACCATGAAAGTAGGATAGTTACCCCATAAGGTCTGAAGTTGGTTCTTCAACAATCATCTTAACACATTGGTGAATACTGAGTCCAGGTGAAAGACCCCAGGTGACTAACAACCCAGGTACCTCCAGGGGACAGGTGTACATCTCACCCCTGAAGCCTCTTTGTGATGCAGGGACAGCAGAGCTTAAAATCTGTAGGGCAGTATGCAGAGGTATGCTTAGAAAACTAACTGGCAAAACCTGAGACTTCTCAGTCTTTGAGGAAAAGCAAGGACCCCACCTTAATAACCTGAGTCTAAGACACATCCCCAGAACTTGCACCAATTTTACTCCAGGTAACCTGGACACACCCATGAAGGAAGAAGCCCCCACCCCTCACATATACAAGATCCATCTCACCCGAGGGAGAGGCAGCGGCACAGGTCGCACACATGTGCGCATTTATTCCCTTGATGTAACTTTCCCGGCCCACAGGGTGCTTTAATTCGCTCTTTCTACTTTCATTCAACTTGCTGTGTATTCCTGACCAAAGAGCTCGATTCACAAAATCTTCCTGGAGGGACCCAGCATCTCATCAGCGTGTCTCGCTCACCCTCGCCCACATCATGGGCGCTGCCTCTCCGCATTGCCTTCTCTCTGCTACACCAGCGCAGGTTTCCCGGACGTTCCCCACGGGCTCTGCCTGTGTCTGTTTCAAGTGATGACAATCAGGGCCCCACACTGCCCTGCAACCCCTTCTACACAGCTGAGCTAAAGGAAAGCTGCAGCAGAATAGAGGTGTTATCAGAGTTGAGCCAGCCCTCAGTTCACTCTGTTCTTAGATACCAATTACACAGAACCCACAGTCTATGTTGACCAGAGGGAAGGGAGGCATATTTCAGGTGAGAATCAAAGAAAATATAACCCTCGACAAAGCAAGCTGTGCTTCTATGAATTGTGTTTCCAGGCTGGTGCTTCGACTGCCAGGACTATCAACTAGCCAGTCTTTTTTACGTACAAGCATACGCCCGTACATAACAGCAGTGAGTTTCCGATGGCCCTTTCTCACCAGCAAGCACATTACTGAACAAATAGAAATTCAGTGGAAGTGAAATGGGAAAGAGGGAGGCATCCACATCAGCCTGCTAGGTTTTCATCACTAGTATCAGCTTCTCTGTTCCAGCCTAAAGAGGAACTGCTCTCTTCCCCATTATCATGTCATTTTTATTATGCCAACAAATGATAAGGCAAAAACCCATCATCACAAACCAGCCTGTGAGAAACCAACTAACAATATGAAGTCAAAAATGAAGAAGAAATCTTGCATTTCCTTTCACCTGAAGGGGGAAAAAAAATGATGAAGTCCAATACAAGCCCCCATCACCATTCAGTAGTCCCTCATACTTTAAAATACACAGCACACAGACTGAACAGGAAGATTTCTGCTATGCACGGCAATTGTTCCATTTTCTGTATTTCATACCCTGCAATTTTGAAGCCATGCTTGGTACACACGCTTGTAAAATAGTCATATCAGATAAAAGCAGAGGGATGCTAAACTATTGGAAAATAAATCAAATTCTCAGCAAGCAGTTATATCCATCATGTTGCAGCAAGCACACGTATAGTTTAAGCTCTGCACGCACAGTCTATCCATTGTAATGATTCGGGGTCAGGATCCTGCCACATGCATTTAGCATTCACTAAGAAGCAAGCCCAGGAGTGTAGCAGGGAAGAGCACAGAACTGGAGTTCTTGGTCCTGAGAGCTGCCCTCGATGCATTTGTTTGAATACAGCCATTGTGTCTAAGTAGCAAGGCAGAGAAGAATTAAAACACGCATAGAACTTGACCGTTTACAAGGTGCTTACATGAACATTAACTCACTTGATCCCTAAAAAAAAAAAAAATACCACAAGGAGAAAAATGGAGAAAAGCATTCATGTATTACAGCAGCAAAAAGACATTTGCAAATATCTGTAAAAAGGTGAGGACAAATTCTGAAAAGTCAGACACATCCACTGTCCTCCAAAATGGGGTGGAGGTGTGGGAAGGATACATTTCAGCAGCATCATATCCTAGATACAGCACATTCACATTTGGTTATAATGAATATGCCACGTTTTTCGGGTTTTTTTCTGTATTTTTCATTCTCTTCATACAAATAGGCTAGTTCATTATGTTAATTAAATAAGACTAGTTCATTAGACAACTGCACAAGATATTTTTGGATGCCTTATTTAAGCACCAAATGTGAAACTTGTTCAACAAGATGAACCAAACCTTATAAATACCATGAAACAAAAGAACTACACATCTTATTGTGAGGTCTTGAATCATATTTCAAGACTTTTTAATGTAAGATGTTTAGAGAAATTGGAAAGTCATGTTTGTAGAAACACACAGATACACAAACACACACAGACACAGACACACACACACACACACACACACACACACAGCTTCACACTGCAAACCTGATTATCACAGTAATGCCAGGTTTACTCACAATGCTACAAAATAGCAGACTTAGCCTTGTCAATGCATCACTATTCCAGAAATGAACATCCAGCAGTGAGTGTCCAGTTCCCTCAAAACTCCACTCCCTCCCCAGAGGGGCTTTGCTAGATTCTGTGTCTTCTGTTCGGCCTACTCTCCAAATTCGATCAACTAAAGAATTTTCTCTCTCCTTCCTTCATAGTACACTGACCTTCATTTTTATCATTAGATAAAAATTCATTTCTACATTTTTCACCTCTAGAGAGGTTCACAGGATTCTATAAACTGGTCCCTGTATTAGTGGCTCAGACTATCACAAAACACCATAGGTTGGATGTCTTAAACAATGGACATATTTCTCATGGCTCTGGAAACTAAAAGGTCTGAGATCAAGGTGTTAGCCAACACAGCTCCTAGTGAGAAGCTTCTTCAGGGCTTGCAAATGGCAGACTTCTGGCTGTATCCCCACACAGAGGAGAAAGATCTCTTCCAGTTCTATCAGGGAAACCTCTGACCCACCCTCAGAAAGGCCCACCCTCAGAACCTCATCTAAAACTAATTAGCACTCCAAAGGCCCCATCTCTATATACCATCATATTGGAGATTAACGTTTTAACATATGAATTGGTGGGAATACAATTCAATCCACAGATGCCCCCTTGCTATTCTCTGTGTCTGTCCTCCACCTGACCTTCAGAGCTCAACAACAGCTGTCTTGCCTTTATATATGAAGCCAAAGAATGGCTCTGGGCATAGCTGAGGTCACAGAAGGATAATATTAATAGTACGTTTGTATAAAAGAACAGAAAAGCAAAAGCTAATGTGTTAAAGAACTCCCAAAACAAATCCTTTTAATGGTACTGAAAATCTCATTAAGTGCTCCCTAATATTATAAAAATTATTTTCTAAGTAAAAGTTTTTCCCAACATACAGTGATTCTTATAAATAAATATGGAGCTTTCATTTTTTTAGTCTTTCTTATTACTTTAGTCATATTTTTCTTGACTTTTTAATGTAAACGTATAGTATTTCAGGTGTGTTAGGCTATTTCAGGTTGAAAAGAGTTGAGTAGAATTTAACCACATTTATATTTCTTTGAGAAAATTTCTGAGTTCCAAATAAACATTTCTTTAACAAAATTGAAGGGAGGAACTAACCTGTAAGTTGAGGAATATTTTGTAGAAACCACTATATTTGCCGATGTAAGATTTGACATAATGTAGTCAAATTTGAAAAATATTTTCAAATTTAATAAGAGGAAGGGAGACATCTACAGTGTCAGATGTCAGCAAGTACCAGTATATAATAACTGATTCTCCATGAAAGTGGAAAGCTTTGTTGTAATGTCAGGGTTTTCAGATATGAACTGAAGAATACATCTGTCCACTTAGTAGAAAAATTAACACCCTAAATAACTTTTTAAAGCGTGTGTTCTAGAAACCAACACTATTTCTATAGTATTTAAAACCAAGAAAGACAATCAACCAAAAGGAAAGACATAAAAAACAAGCAGACATCTAGAGGTGATCTTCCCTTAAAAAGCAGATGTGGAAAGGTGAAAAATAAAATTAGACTCTCAATAGTGAAATATATATATATACATATATACAGAGATGTACAGATGTTTATAAGGTAGCATATGCAGATGTTGATTTATAATGCTATACATCTGAAATCTCTGTGTTATAAACCGTTACTTCGATACATTTTAAAAGAGACAGAGTACATGTTGTCTGCTTGAAAACCCCCAGTTCTCAATCTGAAACTAAAAGTCAATTCCTATCTCTGGCATTCTTGGAGCAGACTGTCCCCTTCCCAGAGCTAACCAACATATGTCATGAATCCACAAATAAAAATTTACAAATTGAAGGACGTATCAGGTCCTGCTAAAGGGGATCTAGAGAAGTAAATCTACTGCTTCTTGCCACACCCTACTTTTACAATTCCATCTTCATGTTCTAAAAAGCCATTCATAAGTTGAAATCAGGAGAAGGGTCCCAGCACTGGTCAACAACTAATGCATGATTGGTACTCTCCACGACTTCTTTTTCTGCAAATTTCCACTCCATCCTCTAGAAAGAAGCAAAACCAGTCTGTTGATACCGTGAATAGTCTTTGCAGAATACTGTTGAATTTTTACTCATCATTTTGTAATCATTTTGTCCAATAACTTCATTACAAGTCAAACACGGTCACTGAACTAATAGAAAAATAAATCAAAAGAAAAGGTGTATGCCTTGGGATAAGCAGATGTCCAAACTTTTTCAGTACTCTGACATTTAAAAGCTTTGCCCCACAGATCTAACTCCACTCCCACCTTTCTGGGACTTTTTTGATCAATTACTTAAGAAAACAAGGACCACTTATCACTTATCGCTGTCCTTTATTAAAAGACATCAGGGAATGATAATGATAGTAACACTAAAAATTTCATTTATAGACCAACTTCAGTCCAGTGAGTTTCGGGATCATATTACAGGTCTTTGGATTTTAGACTTTCGGGATTCTTGAATTCTGTAATTATCCTCTGTTTTCTTTCATTCAAATGCGAAATTTCATGCTTATACACTTTAAAATATGTCATACAAATTATTTTTAAAAACTTGGTAAATATATTTACTAGAAAGAAAAAAATCTCTTCTCAAGAAATTAACACCTGAAATGCATTGAGGACGCAAATGTGTTTCTAATGAATGAATGAAGGGTTACTGGTGAACAATAATTTGCTAAAACTAATACAGCAGTCATCATTCACATGACCTCATGGGTTAAGTGTTGTTCTTATTTTACAAATTGAGAACACAATTATTTGTCTTACATCACAGAGCTGATAAATGGTGACACTGGGACTCAGAGAGACATTGTGTGTTATTGGGAAATCAACACAGGACAGGGGTCCACGGAACTAGCTTCTAACTCTGGCCATGCCACCAATCTTCTGTGACCTTGTGTATGTTTCTAAATTCTTCTTCTCAATTTCCTTATATAAGGTTTTCTCTCCCAGTTCTCAAATCCCATAATTCTGCAAATGCATGCCATCCTGCACCTGCATTTCAGTGAAAGATCCTTTCAGACAAGTAGCTGGATGAAATTCTCCCAGATTTGATGTAAAACCAAGCAGTTGCTCTATCATGCAACACTCTCGTATTAGTCATGCCTTGAATGTACTACCTCCGTTTTCTAATCCATGCAAGTTCCTAATTTGTTGTATGTAATTTGTTCCCTTTCAAGTTAATATCCCTGCATTATAAAAATCAATAAACACACATTGAAAATAATTACAAAGATCTAAACCTCTTACTTTGCAAAAATACCTGGTAATGCATGCATTTTTCTGCTCAGCAACATTTGCTACATGTTAAAATGATGCTGTATGCAGTCTTAGGCAGAAGAAAACGTTTCCTAGGGAAATTTCAAACATCTACAAGAAAAAAGAGAATACACATAATCAACATAACGATCCTAAGAATGGAATCAACAGAAATAAGACCGTCTCCTTTGATTCTTCTGGGAGAATAGCTAGTTAAAGATAAAATCAATGCTAGCAAGAGGAGTGGCTTTGTCAGCTAGCCTCAACTGACTGCTGTTAGGTGGGTTCATTTGTTTATGGCTTTGCTTCTAATGCATTGGGAGATCAATGAAGCTGTTTCTGCACCCTGGAATCCTTACTCCCTAGAACCACTGAGTCCAGCCCCATGTAGTCCATTCCTGTTGGCAGCTCAGCAACACAGGCTTCTGCAGAAGGAGCTTGCTTCCTGGGCGCTGACCCTGCTTCTCTAGAGACCAGAAAGGAAGACTCCAGTGGATTCAGCGGCAGGATTCAGTGTTTTTCTAAAGTAAACTTCATGAGACATTCATTCAGATTAATTAAATTTGAAAAAATACTGCATCTCTATCCCTTTTTGAAGATCCATACGTCCTATTATTAGCATATTCAAGTCGCTAAGAAGTCCTTTGTAAAGATCTATGCTGAAACTATTGCAGGTCACAAATCTCTAAATTCTTTGTTCATAGAAACCCCTTCACCCTAATATCTAAAAACATCTTGCTAAGCATTCCGAGACTTGAGACACTTCCGTGGCCACTTCTAGGGATACTGATTCCTTGACAGAGAAGAGGTGCACCCATTCATGTATCACATACCGTGGGTCCCACTTCGCTCTCTAGGCTTTGCAGCCACAATTTCACTTACTCAGCACAACAATCCTGTGACACCATGTCTTATTATTCCCAGTGGACAGCTAAGGGAATTTTCAAACATATGTGAAATTAACTGAGGAATATGTTCACAATTAAGTGAGAACCTCACATTATAAATGTATATTTATAAATAGGTGTAGATGTCCATTATTTATAGTCTAAAGACTTAATCATATTTTATAACGCCAAAGTTTTTCTTCAATGTAGTTGAATTTATCATTCTTTTCTTTTAGATTTTGTGCCAGTTAGAGAGGCTTTTGCTCTTAAGCTCTTAGAGGAACTTCCTTCATCCTGTTTTCCGGTGCTTTCATAGCTTCCTTTTTTTAACTTAAAGTTTTGAAACATTTGGAATGTATCTGCCATGATGATGAGATCTAATTTGTTTTCAGATACTTTCACGGTTGAACTATCACTAAGTTTTGAATAGTCTTATTTTTTCCATGAACTAAATTCCCGCAAATCCTTCGGTTTATTTTAACAGGCGTCTGGTCCTTTCTAGATTTTTCTACTACATTTCATTGTTTTGTTTTTATTTATTTACCTACCACACTGCTTCATCTACTTGACTTTTAAAGTGCGGTATTTAATGTATTTTATTATTTATCTCCGGTATCACCAAAATTATTCTTCTCTCTCAAAGTTTTGATGTCTATTCTTTATTTTTTGATAAAAAGTTTGGAATTGAATTGTCGAGCTTCAAAACCTAATTCAGGCACACCTTGGTGGCTCAGGCATTAAGTAGGTGATCATATTATAGACCATATAAAGCCCAAGAACCTGAATTCATGACACAGCTCTGGGAGAAAAACTGAAAATGAATGAATAAATGAATGAATGATTCTCCTCCCTCCTCTCTCATTCTTCAGCCTGCTTGCCTACCTGCCTTCATTCCTGCTTCCTTCCTCTTTAAAAAATTTTCATGTTTTTATAGGGATCAATGTTAAAAAATTGACGTCTTTATCATATTATTTCTATCAATTTGCTCAAGGTTTGTCAGCAGACATCCAGGTTCCGCAGAAGTGTTTTAATGTTTGCTACTGTTTCTAAATGGATTATTTAAATTTCTTCCAACATGAATTCTTAGGCACTTAATATGATGAGTTGTTATACAGGGTCTTCAGTACTATCATAGTCGGAAATTGGGGAAATGTTCTCCATCTCAGAGTTGGAGAAACAAATTAATATCAAGCAAGATTAGTAGAAGACAAGCACAAATTTAATAATAGGTGTATTATAGAAAATTCTGAGGCAACTGGGACAGACTGAAGACTTGGATCCTCTGGTGAAGGCTAGGAAAGTGGACCTGGGGTGCCAAGGAGAGAGGAAGGGTATATTCACATGATGTGGAGGAATGACTCACTTTTACTCTGACGGGGAAGATAGGTTTCTTAGATAGGACATGTTCACAGATAAATTTACATCTGTATTAAGATCATCCCAATTTCTAGGGAAGGAGGGAACAGTGATCACTTTTCGGATCAGGGAAAAGGTAGAGGTTTAGGAAGTGATAATGGTTTCTTCAATTAAGGGAAGAACAAACAGGTTAGGAGAAGGGCAAGACTTACTTCTTTGCCTGCAAGGTTGCCATTGTCTTCAGCTCAAAATAATCTTCATGTCAGAGTGGAGTTTCTACTAGATAAATTCTGAGAGACTTGGGATGATCCATTTGACGACCTTCGCTATCTTCTATTTGTTTATGGAAGCTATGAATTTATTTGTAATAATCTTGTTCCCATTAATTACTGAACTCATTCTTTGTAGTGTTGTTCTGTTCAATTAATTCTCTTCGGAATTCTAGGTAAAAGATAATCAAAATTTCAAATAATATTATCTTTATGCCCCCCTGTTCAGGTAACTGCTTTGACTAACAACTCTCAATAATGTCATTATAATATTAATGGACATCCATAACTTTTCCTTGTCTTTAAAAAGAATGCCCCTTGTATTTGTCATTAAACGTGACTCTGGCTTTTCCAATGAGTCTGATATATTTTATCAAATTAAGAAAATGTTTCTCTAGTCCTATTTTACTGAGTGCATAGAGAGCCATAATGAGCTTTTTTGTACTATAATTTGGATCTGCTAACATGGTGGCAGATTTAAAACATGGCCTCAAGTTCTTTGACACCCTTACCCTAGACAGTGAGGTCTCTACCTCTTTTCTTTTTGCTTCCTTTTCTTTTCTCCATTTTTTAAATATAGATTTTATTGAAGGAATATTGTATTTTGACATTAACTTTTTTGAAGTATGCTTAATAACAAATTTACATCTACATATAGCACAACAGGTTTATCAATATTTCCCTTTATTTTCCCCCCTTCACTTTACAATTAATTCCCTTTACCCCATTTTCCTTATCCCTCCCACATGTCTTCAGTACTCTTAGATTTGCCTTTTGTCCCCCATCAGTAAGAGTTCATTGTTGTTTGTATTAATTCTATTATTGCTTAATTTGTCATTCGTTTTCTATCTCTATACACATCATATGAGCGCTAGCAATGATGTCTTTCTCCTTCTGGCTTATCTCACTAAGCATAATTCTCTCCAAGTTCAATCCTAATGCTGCAAATGGCAGCATTTCTCCCTTTTATTGACTGCATAGTACTCCACTGTGTGTTTGCCTCTTTTCTTGAATTGCAGTGGAACTATAGCCACTTCCGTCAGTAGAGCACAGAAGTGATGCTCTTTGACTACACATTTAGTTCATAAACACCAGGCAAATTTATCCTTGCTGCTGGGAATATATATTCTCAGATTGCCAGTGAAAGAAATCTGACCATCCTAAAGTCACCATGCTATAAGGAAACCTAGGCAACAGATAGTGATCACACCTAGCCAGCCTGTTTGAGAAACCCAGATGAAACCAGTCTCCAGTCTATGCACTAGCCATGCAAGGAAAGACTCTCTCAGAGGTTTCTAGTCTTCAGTCATTCATATCTTCTTAGACAAAGTTCTAGATATGTTATGGCAGAAACAAGTCATCTCTGGGATGCTCTGTCTAAATTCCCAAAAAATCAATTTGGTTAAACAATTTTTGTTTTATAACAGTAAGTTTAGGACCGTTAGTCATGACAAATAGATAACTAGACAAAATATTAGTGTTTTCTATGACTTCTTGAATGTTTTTTGGTCTGAATTCAGCTTTGTCTGATTATTTAGATTCCTATAGTTATTTTCATCTGTTTGAATTTGCTTTTGATCATCCTATCAGTTTTCATTTTTATGAATCATTTTTCTTTCTTTTAGTTCTCTCTTTTAAAGATAATATACAGTTAGGTTTTTACTTAGACTCCAATCTTTCAAAAAAACTTTTTCATTTAATAGTTGAGTTATACTCATTTATAGTTTTAATGTGATGGCTATTATTTTTAAAGTTTAGTATGCTTTTTAAATATACGATAAGCTTTGAGAAATAACGGGGGGAGAGAGAAAAAGTGAGAGTTGTAGTTTTTAGTGCATAGTTGCTCAATTCTTTAAAAACACTAGTATTTATATTCCATGGGCTGCATATAATTACACCTTTATAAAATATCCTCCATTATCTCCCCTTCTCCAGCCTGTTTTCCCCTTCCTCCTTCTCATCACTCCTTCCTGTACCACCACCTAATGACTTACTATTCTAATTTCTAGCCTGTTATCTTTGTATTGCTAAATAAAATTTTTATTTTTATTGCTTCATATTTCAGCTTTAAATAAAATTGTCTGTCACCTATTACCAATAAGGACTTAGCAAATTTACTCTACCTCCTACCCTGTTGGTCCCTTTCTTTTCTCCATTGTGTCACTCATACATTGTCACTCAAGTACCATTTGCACTCTATGCTACTACCCTAATTTCCACAATGTTCTCAGTCGTGGCTCCACTTCTAAATACATTAAATTCATTGACACAAAAGAATGAAGTTGAACCCTTACCTAACACCATATACAAAAACTAACTCAAAATGAATGAAAGACCTAAACATAGGGAAGACTTTCATGACAGATTTGACAATAAGTTCTTATATATAGAACCAAAACCTCAAGCAACAAAAACAGGTAAGCTAATCTACATCAAAATTGAAAACTTAATGTGCATCAAAGGATATAATCAACATACTAAAAAGACAACCCATGGAATGGGAGAAAATTTGCAAATCATGTATCTAATAATCATACCTAAAACATATAAAGAGCTAAAAGCTTAAAAAAAAAAAATGGGAAAGGATTTGAATGGATATTTATCCAAAAAGATATACAAATGGTCAATTTTCAAGATATGCATGAAAAGATATTCAACGTTATTTATCCCTAGGAAAATGCAAATCAAAACCAGTGAGACACCACCTCCCACCCATGGGAATGACTACGATAAAAAAAAGGAAAACAGTAAGCGCTGACAAGGATGTGGAGAAATTGGAACCGAGTACACTGATGATGGGAATGTAAAATGGTGAGGCAATGGTGGAAACAATCATAGCAATTTCTGAAAAATAGTCAAAAGAGAACTACCATGTGCTCAAGCAATTCTCTTTCTGGCTATGTTTACCCAAAAGAGTTGAAAGCCAGACCTCTAAGAAATTCCTGTATACCCACATCCATAGAAGCACTATTGACAATTGTCAAAAGGTGAACATAACACACCTACTCATTATTGTATGAGTGGATAGACAAAATGTTCATACATGTGATGGAATACTATTCAGTCTTACGAAGGAAGGAAATTCTGATCATATCACAACATGGATAGACCTTGAAGACATCCTGCTAGATGAAAAAATATCTAGTCCCAAAAAGACAGATACTGTATGTCTCCACTTATTGTAAGGGATCTAGAGTAGTCAAATTCCTAGAAAATAGAATGCTTGCCAAAGGATGAGAAGGGATATAGCGTTTGGTTTTTCAAGATGTAAATAATTAAGATTGGTTGCACAAAACTTAAGTGTACTTAATACTTCTGAACTGTACAATTAAAAATTGTTATATCTACATATCTTATATTATCTGTATTTTACTATACTTAAAAATAACTTTAAAAGAGAAAAAAGATATAAATTTTTAAAAACTCAAGGACAATCAATTGTAATGTGCAATGCCTATTTGGAGCATAATTTGAACCAATAACAAAAAACTGTTGAGACAATAACAGAAATAAGAACACTGGATATTTGATGGTTTTAAAGAATTACAGTTATTTATTTTTAAGAGCAACAGTGGTACTGAGGTTGTATTTCTTTAATAATATTCCTGATAGATAAGAGACACATCCAAAAATATTTAGTGATGAAATGACATACTAGATTATTAGCCAGTTGGAGGATGGGAGAAAATGACTCAGTATAGTTGAGATGATAACTATTGAAGTGGAACAACAGGTACCTGGAGGTTATAACTTCTTCTCTCTACTTGTGTGTATTTTTTAATTTTGTCTAATGAAATATTCTGTTTCCAGGAAAAAAAGTTGACTACCAGTCCTTTAGCCACAGTTATGCAAGCCTTCAAAGTCGTCACTTGATTTTGTAGATCTGCTCCTTGAGTTGTTTCATCATGCAGGCTCGTCCCTGAGATCTTCTGCACACAGTCTGGGTGCTGCTAACATCCTTGGCTCACATTTTCTTTCCTTGAGAATCTGATAGTTACTGTCGGTGAAGAATATTGCTGTGGATATGAATATAAAGTTAGCCTGGCTTTTTTCCCTTAAGTTACTTCATCTTTTTGCAGTCCAAAGAATTCTTGTTCATTTTTAGAGTCCAGTGATGTCATAGGCTACTTCTTGTTCTTGATGCTCTGGGTCACTTTTCCATGAACCCACATAGTGTCCTTCCAGTGTATAGACTCACATATTTTATTATCAGAAAGTTTCCTTGAATTACCTCTCTAAATGCTTCTGGTTTTGTATCCAGAATGTCCTTTTTTTAATCTTGTCTGTCAACAATATCCATCACTGTTTTAACTTTAATTTTGAGTTGAGGTATAATTGACATATAACATTCATTAAAAGGGTACAACAAAATTATTCGTATTTGTATATATTGCAGAATAATCGCTAGAGTAAATCTGATTAACATCAGTCACTGTACATAGTCAAAAATATTTTTCTCGTTTTAAATATTTTTTAGTTTTAAGATTTATTCTCTTAGCAACTTCCAAATATGAAATACAGAAGTATTTGCTATAATCATCATTAACTATAATCACCATTACATCCCCCATGGTTTATATATTTTGTAACTAGAAGTTTGCTTCTTTTGACACTTTCTTCAATTTCTTCCATCCTCTACCCCCCATCTCTGACAACTACCAATCTTTTCTCTGTATCTATGAGCTTAGTTTTTTCAGATTTCACAAACAGCATGGTATTTGTCTTTCTAGGTCTAACTTATTTATATATATGTATATATATATATATATATATATATATATATATATATATAGCATAAAGCCTTGAAGTTTCATCCATATTGTCAAAAAAAGCAAGATGTTTCTTTGTGCCTGTATGTCATATGTTCTACACATACATACGTACATACATATGTCTATCATACATACGCGCACTATGTAGATTACATTTTCATTATCCAGTCATTCATCAATGAACATTTATAGGTAGCTTCCGTATTTCCATATTCCATCACATTTTTTATGGTGCCTCCTTCCTTTGCATTTCCTCTAATTGTGTCTTCCCTGTATTTAAACTCATCTCTCTTATTTTCCATTGACTTTCCTCCTCCCTTCTGATGTTATTTTTCTGTTTTGTGGTCTTCCTTCATCAAGATCATTGCTTCATGCAATATGTTTTTATTTTCATTCATGGCAAATTTCTAGGACAAGATTTTCATCTGCATGGGTGTTCTCCACCCTCTGGCTCCTTTTGCTGTTCCTTCCCATATTTTTGCACATTTTCTATTAATGCCTCTTTTTAAATAACTTTTGATCCTTGAATGAGAGACATTTTCCCCAACTAGCTGTTTTCAAGGGGTTACTTGACCAGAGAGCGGGGTCAGGCTGGTCTTCAAGGCTTCTATCTCTTCCTCTGCCCCAGAAATGGATTGCTCCCTGCAAAAAACAGCTCATCTTTGCTTTCTTTGTTCAACCATCTTTTGTATTTCTCAGAGCCGAATCAGCAGAGGAACCTTCCCACACCAGCCCGACTGACCTGAAGTCCTAAGTGATTTTCTAAGCTCTTGCACTTGCCATGAGCCCTTCGCCTTCAAGACCAGCACTTCTGCTGGCACTTCCTGCGCTGTCTGCCCTGGGCATTCCCCTCACCATCTGTGCTGCTTCTTTTTGTTCCCTCCTTGCAGCTACTAGACAATTTCAGCTTTTCTTGGCAGCTCTTACAGGTGTTGCAGAGTCTGTGGTTTATATTTGTCTCCTAATTTTTCTGAAAATGACAGACTCTTCCGTTTCCATTTTTCCCCTTTCATCTGATTCCTAGGACAAGAAGTGGGGAAATGCTGCTGGGCATAGCCTGGAGCCTACCAAGAGTCTGACAACATTATTAGGAATACACTCTTGAGAAGCTTTATGCTTCTCACTTTATCGTGGTTGACTTTGGTTTTGTTACGTTGGTTTTAATGAATTTGCCCTCTATAAAAAGAGCTCTTTCTTCTCACTCCAAATGTGTATAAAATCTGTTTAGTCCATCGGAGGCTTTCTTAGCAAGAGTAAACCATCTCATCTGGGAAAGCATAAAAATAATGTAAAGGGAATGATAAGCCAGATGCAATAGAATTCTTCCACTCAGTCAATCCTGAAATGGAGGCAGGATTATTGCAAACCAACTTATGATGCCTTACCAGCTGCTGAATTGGATCTCACTTTAACTCTGCAAGATGACAGGATGAACTTATTTTCTTTCATGTAATGAAACCAGGATCTTTCATGGTCAGTAAGAGTGTGGAAGCATCTGGATTCATTGACTGCAACAGACCTTAATAGTGTGTAACTCGCTGGGGGAAAATTGTGTGTATCATATTGTCATTTTGCATCTGTTACTCTGATTAGGATCATTGTAATACATTCAAATTCATTAATGGTGGATACTTGGGATCCTTAAATAATTAATGGAATCATAGGTGTCTCCCTAAGCAACAACCCTATGGCACCATGTATTAGGCAGTGCTGCGAGCTCTGAATAAACAGCTCTGTCACAGCGGCATCTGTTGTGCCAGGCACCTCCTCCTGCACCAGCTTTCTTTCGCCAAGCCTGGAAAAATGGGCAGAGCCAAGAGTAGAAACCAAATTAGAGTAAAGCAGACCCTGTGTAGCATGATGGCTTAAAATGCAGGGTGCCAGGCCCCAGCTCTTGCCGTGAACCAGAATCCCTAGAGGGTGATGCATGGAAAACAACATTTTAATACACATTCCAGAGATCCTTATGCGCCCTAACAACACAATACAGAAGCTCTGAGCCAAGATCGCTTGTCCAGAAAAAAATAAATCAGCAAGATAGGGAAAGTATGATGTCGTGAATCCCAGTCCATTCGGATGCTATCGCAGAATGCGTGAATTCGGATGCTATCGCAGAATGCGTGAATTTTCATTACCTGGAGCATCTAATAAGATTCCAAGATTAAAGAGAAAGAATTAGACTGCTGGTGGTGAACTCAATGGAGTACATGCAGATGTTGATTTATAAGGAAGCACAGCTTAAATCTATAGAATGTTATGATGTAATGCTAGTACAGTAATATTTTTAATTAAAAAATTTAAAAAGAGAATTCCCTCATGGTGAGAAACAAAGTACCTTCTGGGAAATAGAGAGGAAATAATTTCTCCTACTTTTGAATTACCAAAAAATCTCACTCTCACCAACCTGACTACTGATTGTTTCACACATTTCAGAATGAACCCTGGGGATGAAGGTGACCACATGTAAAGCAAAAATAGCAATAGTCTGAGATTTTTCTGAGAATTAATTTAAAGAAAAAGAAAGGCAAATTTATTAGGCTATGATGGAAAACGAACACACTATTAACCACGGCAGCGCTTTTTTCCCAGTATCCTGAGGATAAGGTCTCTGCAGATTTTTCAACTTATCTGCATTTCATTAGAGTAGAAGATTGTACAAATGTATGACCGGGGCATATCCTGGGGTGCTGCCAACATCATGAAAAGATCTATAATCTGCACAAATTGGAAGTGTTAATAATGATAATGCCCCCATCAGGAACTACAGAGTTCATGTAGATCTGTAAATGTCTTGAGGTGGAAATAGGTAGAAGGGAGGAAGAAAGGAAAATAGAAAGACCAGGAGAAAACATCAAAGAAGGCTAATGTATCTGATATCCAGAAATCTCTCTGCTGAGTGGAGGAAAGCCAGCCTGAGTTGCCTTCCTTCCAGGTTGCACCTCAGGATACCTTCCAGAAAGTTTCCAGAGATGATTTCCATACCCACACCCACAGCTACCATTAGGAAATCTAACAATTAACAACATGTCAAAGTAATCAAAACGAGTCAGAGTATTTGTGCAAACTCCAGATGTTGAAGTTACTAGTCCCAGAGCAAAGTGTCCTGAACACACAGGGCTCCTATGTGGCAGGCAAGAGACATCACTTACAATGGAAATGGGTATTAAAAGAGGAGCCAAATTTAGCTAAATGTAATCACCATTTTTACTTGATGTTGAACATTTATTTATTTAAATTTAACCCTCACATCAACCTTTCTAAATTACACTCACTCATCTTTCTGATAAGGAAACCTAATATATAATAAGGACACCTATCTAATACACAGTAGAAACACAATATGAACTTACATACCTAAACCCAAAGTTCATGCCTTCAAACCTCTATCCTACTATGGAAGAGGTAGTTCCCTTCAGGGGTATAGTCTTGAAATTTGTATTTCTGGTAAGATACACAGGTGAAGATAGACTCCGACTAGATCAGAGATGCTGAAAACTCAAGGGAAAGTCACCTGATGCTGGACATGGGTAATATAGATGATTTTCTGCATGAGAGCTGAGAGCAGAAGCCAGGAATTCCTGCTTCTAACAGACTGTAACTGACATGGAGACAGTTCATTAAATTTTAAGATATTTAATTTTGTCAGTCTGTATTCCCAGCGTTAAACATAATATTTCTGGTGCATAGCAAATGTCTAATAAACACGTGAATGAATCAATCAATAAATAAATGGGTAAATGGATGAATCAGGTTACAAAGAAATAAGCACCCACATACTCACCTATAGAAAACCCCACCATCATCATTCCTTTTTGCTATTGGTCCCAAATTTCTGTATAAGTAAAGGGAATCTAGTTATTATCGTAGGTGCTTATATAATAGACTATGTCAAGAACAGTAATGAATGAGGCTGAGATATGAGCATTCCTAGGCTGATGATTCATAGACTAGTAGGGTTTCTGTCCCTGACTATTATATTTAGCATTCCCTTACACATTCCTTTAATACTAGAATGAATCTGGACTTTTAATCATTGGTTCTTTGACCCAAAGCATATAGATTTACAGTATACTCTGTAAGACTCCAGGCTATAGCTTTGACTTTCTCTTGGATTTTCCATAGTTTAAAGATCAATCTTAACTAATCAGAACTAATTAGACATCAACAAAACCTTTCAGTCTCTATCTAGGGCATAGAAAGCATTTAAAAACCTATACTACTTTCCAGCTGAGTCGAAGTTCATTTCATGAGCAAGTATAGGGAGGACCTAGATTTTAACAAATAGATTTTTTAGTTACACAGCTTTCAATTGACAGATAACTTAACGATGGGAAAAAAGCCCAAAAAACAAGAAGTTAGATGGCTCAGGTTGAAATAAGTTTTCACCACTTTTAGATATGTGACCTTGAACAAATATGAAAAAAGAAAGTGTTAAACTTTCTGCTTAATCTATAAACTTAAACATCATTCCTATAGCTCCTCTTATTCCATAAATTTGCTTTGTCTAACACGCTTCTGAATCATTTTAGGATGTATCATAAACTTCCTTTTTTCACCTCTTCCAGTTTCCAGAACACTATTACATACATGTGCACAGACACACGCACATACACCCCTGATCAGAGGTCACTGGATTGGAGTTTCCCTACATTTACCTACCACGAAAATGAAGACTTTTCCAAATTTATGTAAATAAAGTGCTTTGGTAATCAGAACAATATGTTGCATTTTATTTTTTCTGTTTTATGTCGCATATGTGTGATCCCTTTTGTGTGTATGTGTATTTAAAACAATCCCTATTTCTTGCACTCTTTCTTAAAATTTCTAATGGTTTTTGTACATGATTTCTCCCAAGTGAAATTTCCACTGGAAATGGAAAATACTCGATTTCTGTTTGCACTAAGTGGTTTAAAGTGTATGACAATTAACAAATGAGTCACAGGCAGCCTCTTACTGTAACTAATGCACCGCAAGCCAGATTCATCACTTACAGGAGGATACACGATCCACTTTCCCAAACATCCAGGTTTCTTAGATTTTGTACTATGTGTTTGTTTGCCTTCCCATTCTCACTCCATGTATTCTATTAGTAAATTGTCACCAGCAAATTGTAGTAAAAGTGTTTGCCTTCTCCATCGCCACTTTGTGATCTATACTTAACTGCAAGGTAACAGTAACAGGAGTCGTAACTAACAACTCCTGCTCCAGCCTCTTTCATCTGCAACTACAGCCTGGGAGAATCTTGTATCAGGGTGCTACATGCTAGATTTAATATGGATGTTGTAGTTTGAAGAGAAAATTATTTGTACAGCTGGAATATAACATTTGCATAAGTTACAATTAAAAGGGAAAATATAATTACAAATTTTCGACTTAATTTGAATGGTTTTTAAAATGCTCATTTGGTATAGGCAACAGCTTGCAGACAAACAGAACACACTCTCCGAGTTGCAGCCTTTGTCTGAGTAGCAGTCGTGAACTCGGTTTGAAGGGGTTGCTTTAACCCTGAGTCCCAACAGTAATGAGCACTAAGAACCTGAGGTACAAGGCACTGCTTGTTTTTGTAGTTGGATTACAACATGCACTGCGATTCATAAATATTTGCATCTTTTAATTGTTTCTAAAAATGAAGTGGCAAGTGGCACCGAACAGGGATATTATTTCTCCTGTGGAGCGAATGAGCAGTGGAATTTTAACTAGTTTCATTCCCTCTCAGTTCTCCGATCTCAGATCTTTGGTCACATCTCCTGTACAATGTTTTCCTAATATCACAGTCTCTTTAATGGACCCACTGTCTGATTTTTTTTCCCCTCCTTAATTACCCATCTTTTTTCTTGTAGCTTCTTCATGTTGAAGGCAGGTCATTCTTCCCAGACATGGGCTCAGAGAGGTTTTCCATGTACCGAGTCCATTTGTTCATTTGTTTTCGGGATTTCTTTTTAAGAAGCAAAGCAATTCCTGTATTATCCTCAGACCTGAGAATCAAAAATTTCCTAAAATATTTTGTAGAGCATATTTACTTGCAACCCTACTTTTCCAAAGTCATGATAACAGTGATTACTATGTAACATGTATTGTGTCACATCAAGGAGTTTTGAAAAAGAGAGAGAAATTATGCCATTCAGTCAGAAAAACAATGCATCCAAAAAGATATCTAACTGAAAAAAAATGCCAGTATTATGAATTACACAATAAACTGTGCCTTTCTATTTTCCTGATCCTTCTTTTCACAGCCACCTCCAAATAATGAGACACCAGCACAAGCTCTTAGGGGAAAAAAAAAATGATTAAAAAAAAATGGTTCTTTGTTTGATTTGCCCTGCTATCTAAAAAAGGAAATTCTATGGTAAGCAGTAAATTATAAAATAATAAGATAGATCTATTTTATATTTTTTTCCTCAGAAAGCACAAAGGTGCTCAGTTAATTGAAAGTATCATTAAGTAATATGATTTGTCTTAATTACAGAAATCAATTATAGAATCACAAAAACAGGACAATTGGAGTCCCACCACCAGGAAAATGCACTAGCTTTGGAGAATGATCTGCTGAAAGTAATGAGAAAACTACCTAAATGATGTGCTTGTGGAGGAGGTTACCTTTACCTTTGTGCAACAGGTTTAAAATAATGTCATCATTCAGAACTTAGATATAAATTGAATAATAAGATACATGCATTGTATTTACACTGAAAATTTTTCTAGATCTGAATAAAGTTTATCCTGGGCATATAAGCTCCTGTCAGCCTCCTAGCCCACCGGCTTTCCCATTTCTTTTCCCTTTGCTCCACTGTGCACAGCTGTGTCAGACCCTGTGTTTATATTCAAAACCAGAAGTCAGAAGCAGAGTGTTTCTTAGAATGGCAATACTTGGCACCGGTGAGATTATTTCAGTTGCCATATATCCAAATATTTTCATTGTTATCTATTGGTTTTTTTTTTAAATAACATCCTATTAAGCTTGTGATTCCACCAATTTGGTTACTTTGAATTATTTCTTTTTATATTGATTTAAAGAAAAATACCACAGATAGTAAAATGTATTGTGAATTCATGAAAGAGGTATGGAAGTGATTGGGTATAGCAACAGTATCATGGGAAATCACTTCTCCATCAGGGGTTGAGTCCTTAAGACAAAAATTAAAGGATTTATCAAAAAACATTTTTGGAAGAAAATTAAAACCTCAATAAAGAGCAAAATCCTTTATTTTCACTCTTCTCCTGGGTGAATGGAGAACATTTCTTAAAATGAGTAAAAGCAGGGACTTCCCTTGAATGCAGAGAGTGAGTTCAGAGCAGGGGTTCTCAGGAAGATATGAGAATTTTTCCAGAAAGAACCTCACAACAAAACAAGACAGGAAGGGTTAAGAACACGTCTCTCAGGGCAAGACACTGACCATCAGATGAGGACCACCACCCACCCCAGAGTAAGCCTGAATGGGGCTCCCAGGGGTGGCCCGAATGAGGGCGCATCAGTGGGCCAGCCTTCTCTTCCGGTGCCTCCTGTGACAGCACGTATCATGTTCTCCCTCCCGCAATTCCCTGCCTTTCTCTTCTCCTGTCTTCCACCAGCTGAATTGTCTATGAGCACGGGCATCTATTTTTACAATATTTGGTGTCTGCACATATATAAATATTTGTTGTTATTGTTGTTTGTTTCCTTCTGAGTTTTAAAAGTGGATGATTTCAAAGTTTTACATCTTGAATTTTCTGTAAATCATTGAATTAGTTTCAAAATAGCCCTTAGTTGGATTTCACTTGCATGTGGTCTTAGGATAGATAATTTTGTGCTATTCCATGACCACTCCCATTCCTAACATTGAGAATCGTGCAAGAATTAATGCTGAAGAAAAGAGGTCCCTTTTTCCCTTCTTGATAGGAAGAATAATACATGTAAATACATTAAACAAGAATAATTATAGGAATGAAAGAAGACAAAGAAGACCCATGAGACGGATGCATCTTAGAACCTCTATTTTGGGTGTTGTCCTATCCTGAAGAAGTTATGCCATTTCCGATGGTAAGCAAGAGAAATCTACAGTAATTCACTATTAAAAGGAAATAGATCATTCTTTAAATGTTCCTTTAAGCAATTCCTTTTCATATAAGCTATTCCTCCCAGGATAAATATCAGAATGAATGGATGCAATAGAGCAGGTGTTTTCATAACAAAGTCATCAGGGCCTTGCAGTTGCCTGGTGGGGATAGAGGAGGGAAAGAAACAAAGAGACATTCGGTGGAATCTCTCCAGATTTTAAAAATAATTAAAGAATACCACCATTTTTTAAAACTTGCAAAGCTATGGGAATGGGAAAATGCGTGTGCCTATATTAATCCTGGGAATGCAATACAAATTATAAAGATGGTGAATGTTTCTTCAGACTGATAGTTTCTTTTTAATTCTTCAAAAGCTCACTAAATTTTATGCTGCTCTTCTCTGCCCTTGGAAATCATTCCTTACTCCTCATACCTTCTATTTCTTGGGGGTAGAGCAGTGAGGGAACACATAGATCTAATTGATTGGGTTAATCTCCCCCTATAGGTTTATGTAAATTTGCCAAAGAACTAAGATCTCTGCTCTGACAAGAGTCAGGAGAGTCTCAATGTTTTTTATAGACAGTGCTGACAAAATTCAAAAGTAGTTTGGGTTAAAGAGATTCATTAGTTTCAAATGTGTGTTTGATTTCCAAAGAGAAGTAGTACTTCATCAGTTGGACCATGTGATGCCACACAAGGACTTCATTAGTGCACCATTTAGAAGGGAGTCACGAGAATAAGTAAAATGAAATGTAAATAACTACCTAACTGGGTTCCATGAAAACTGGAGAGTTTCCAAAGTCAGTAGCAGGGGATCATACTTAAGAGGGGGCTTCCTAGATGAAGGGTTAAGGTTAATATTCACAGTTGGAAGGGGGCTGGAAGATTTTATATGGTTCCCCAGTATTGGTTAACAAAATCATTCAAGACCATTAAACGTGACATCTCCCACATGACTAAGGTCCTCTAGAGCAGCAGTGCTAGAACTTCTTGGGGTCAGTCCAGTAAAAGAGAACACTCAGGAGTCACCTCAATTCCTTCTAGGGCAAGGGTAGGAGCAAGGATAAAGAGGTAAAATTTTATCACAAGTAATGAGAAAAACAGAATTGATTTTGCTAGAGTACATTTTAGGTATTTATTAGTCAACAATAGACCCATGAAGGTGGAGTGCTGTCCAAATCATTATTATCAGAGGTTAGTACGTGCACTACCCACAGACTAGGCAGACATCCAGTAGAATTTGAACAATAGATTGAAAGCCTCCACTCAACAGTAATGCTAGAGAGTTGTTTTCTATCCAGAATGCACTTGTTAAAGCTGGAGCTAGTCGCTCATCTCCCCACCCAATGTCTGTAAAATAACACTCATACTCCTTATCATGCATCATGGCCCTTCGAGTTTCCACCCATTCTCCTTTCCCAACCTTACCTCTTACCAGGTCTTTGTCTGTTTCCTGTCTTCTATATCATGCTATTTGTATTGACCCCTTGGTCTAGTTATACCCTTTTCCAAAGTCTCTACCTGGCAAAATCCTGCTGATCTTTGAGAATTCAGCTCAACTTTCACCTCCTTCCCTGAAGAGTTCATGACTCTATCTTGGTGTTACACTGCTCAAGCATCTACTTAGACACCATACATATCTGCACAGTTCTATAAAAACACCAGTGTGCATTCAAAAATCTCTGCACATGTGAAGAGAGGTAGCTGACCATGTAACCAACCTCAGCATGACAGGGAGATTGGATTACAGTGTAGGATAAGTCTCCTGCATCTGTCTTCAATATTATTCCAAAGGCATGTGTCTAGGTCTTTACAGATGGTTTATTAAGATCATGAATTCTAAAGCCAGTGTCTGCATTCAAATCCCAGTTCTGCTACTAGTTGTCTTGAGTAAGTCAATTAACCTCTCTGATTTCAGTGGAGATGACACTAATAGTATTCTTACCTCATGGATCTGTCATGAGGATTATACAAGTTAGCATATATAAAATTCCTCAACTGTTCCTGGCACACAATAAACATTTTAAGTGTTAAATGGAAAGGAGGTGGCAGTAAGTAAAAACAAAAATGCTCTAAGACCTTGGAGCCACAGAGCACAAACTGGGGATCACTAAGTTGACAAAAAACAAAAAGTGGTACTCTTTCCAATTCCACTGTTGACTGGAGGTTATGTGGCACATTGAGTGATGGCATCTAATGGAACTGGAAGCAGTGTTGATCCTAGCAGTGGGTTTGGGTGCTTGATAGAGGCAATAGATCAATTCTGAGTAGAGGGGGCAGTGGTGTCCAGTAGAAGCAATGACCATTGTTGTGTGATATCTCTTGTACTGAGAGGTGGTGTCATAAAACATTCAAGTGTCTAGTGAGTGCAGAGCAATGCAGAAGAAACAGAGCAGACTGGCTGAAGTGAGGACACCCAATGGACACAGAAAAATTGTCAGAAAAGGCAGTGATGACAGTGTAAGTAAGGTCAATACTAAATGGACATCATGTGACGAGACATTAGATTTGCCCACATGCTCACAGGAGATAATCCTTGAGGTTAACCAGAAGTATGTAGGAGATAGGAATTTGCCTGGGTACAGAGACCCTCCAGAATCCAATGTGATGAATCATTCAAAGTATAATCGACATGACCTTGTTTTTACACAAGGGGGAAATAATGAGAAGTCATTAAAAGCACAGGCTTTGGATTCAAACAGACTTGCACTCTATTCAACTGAAAATATTTGCTGAGTATTCTATACTAAAGACTCTTTTGCTCTAGAGTGGAAACGCCACAGTGAATAAGGCAAAAATGACTCCTATCACACAGAGTTTATCTTAGAGAAGGGACAGAAACAATAAACAAGTAGTCTAGCCAATAAAATCTTTATGGCTTTAAGAGTTGTAAATTAATAAAATAGGTGATATGATATACAGATGTGGCAGTGGGAACTACTTAAATATGGCAGCTGAGTAAAATTTCTTGTTCACAGTGAGGGCTAATGTCCAAGAGAGAAGGCAGGCTGGGGAAACATCTGGAAACAGTGCGGGACCTGAGAGCAGAAATATTTGGAATATTGGAGGAACAAAAAGAAGGACAGTAAGTTTAAAACAAGGGTTAGCCACAAAGCATGGTCTGTGAACCAAACTCAACCTGTTGCCTATTTATATAAATAAAGTTTTATTGGAATACAATCATGCTCATTGGTTCATATTATTATCTTTGGTTGTTTACAAGTTATAGGAGCAAAGTTGAGTAGTTGCAACAGAGACAGTATGGCCTGCAAAACCTGTGATATTTAATATCCAAACTTTTACAGAAAAACTGTGCTGATCTCTGGTCTAAAGCATAGTGAACAAGGTAGGGGGAAAGCAGAAGGAACTGAAGTTTAAGACACGATGGGGTGACAAACTCTCCAGGACACTGTAGACCATGCAAAGATGTTTCAATTACATTCTAAGTGTAACAGAAAGGGTCTGAGAGGGTCCAAGGAGGAGAAGCACATGGTCACACTTACGTTCTCTACTCTGGGAACTACATGGAGATAGATCCTAGGGGCAAAGTGGCAGCAAGGAAACCAATTAGGCAGCTACTGCAGAGCCCATTGAGGGATGAAGGTGACTTGGATAAAGATGGTAGCAGTGCAGATAGGGACAAGTAGTCAAGATATATTATTTCAGGTATAACAGGTGTAATAATCCGAACTCAGCTGTGTAACCTTAGGCAAGTCACTCAAACTCTTTAAGCCTCAGTTTCTTGTCAGGAAAAACCCTTAAAGCATTATTGTGTGGATTAAATTACAAAATGCACCGGAGGTACCTGTCAAAAAATAAGTGTTCAATGAATGTCTGTTATTGTTGCTGCTGCTGCCATTGACTGTGAGGCCTATGGAAAACCAGATCACAGCACGCATGGCATTGCGTTAGTTAGTGGTGCGCGTCTCTCTCTGACTAGATTGATGAGTTCCCTGAAGACAAGGAAATTTTCTTATTCATCTTTATATCCTCAACACTGTGCCTGGCACGTGGTGGATGTTTAATAAATGTTTATTGATTAAGCTATTACTTTTTCTTTTGAAGAAAGGAAAGTTATTATTCATTCTGCCATTTTTCACCAGAAGTGTTTTATTTTTAGGATTGATGTGGCACATTTTTATGACACAGACCATAGTGAAGATACAGAGATAATTGTCCCTAGGCAGTGCTGGTACCTGGCATCCTGTCTGGTGCAAAGGAAACACAGATGTTGCTCCCTAGAAAACTTCCAACCTGATCAGATATGTCCATGATTGCAATTTCATATTATATCTAGATAAAAAGTCACCATGCACAAGAAATTAAATCATATCAGATACTATACATACCAAAACTCTCTGCCACTGGTGGACCCGAAAGAGAAGTCATGCTCTAAAGTTGTTTTCAAACATTCTGACTCCTTGTCATGTTGAAGAATCCCTTCTTTTCATTATAATCTGATTTCTTTTATTTATTATTATTTTAATCGTTCTACCTATAAAGTGAAAAAGGATCTCTACTAAAACTGAAATCTCAGAATTGCGTGTCAGCTTGCTCATTCTTTGACACGATCACTTGCCAAGAAACAGAAGAAATCTACCCTTTGAAAGGGGCTAAATTTTCTCACCATAAAATGATCCATCTTGTCTAAATAATTATTTCAAACAAAAACAAGAAGGACTACACATTTTCAACTAAAATGTGACATCCATAAAGTAGGTATGTACTTCTCTGTGACATTTTTATATTTTAAAAAGAAGTTAAATACTATATTGGGTGTACAGTAAAAATGATAAAGTCTTACATGAGTCAATTTAAATAAAATGTTACTAGGTACATTACCTATTGTATTCACAGTTGCCACACATGTCCCTTACTATACATGTCACTACAAAAAAATTTAAAGAGAATTTTTTGAAAATTAACAAAACAAGATGAGGTGAGAAAATGTTTCAACAGAGGTCACCAGATCATAGCAGTATGTACAAACCTACCAGTTGAGCCGACAAACTCAAAGCACAGGGAACTGAAAATAAGAAAAATATTAAAATAACAGGACAGTAAAGAAAAGAATTCCTTATAATAGTAAAGAAAGGGTAGAAATCCTTGAAACATCAGTGAGCAGCCATAGAAAGGGAGTTGCTGTTTTTGTGGGTTTTTTTTTTTTTTTAACACGAAGCCTGGCATCTCACAAATAACGTATGTTTCATATTATGTGGCAGTTGCTATGGTAACAACCTTTATTTTCTGAAACAGTACACAGATGTGTACAACATACTAACTTGCTGGTTATAAATTACAGCTTTTCCCATAGTTCAATAACTTAAGAATTCTGTTTTCAAAATCTCAGAAGTTCTGTTTTTATTAAATTTTTTTATGAGATCATTTCCCTCGTACTTTCAAAATAAGCCTGTTCCCAAACAGGCCAAGAGAAAGGAGGAATGAGAAAACAGGGTGTACCAGAGAGTAACAGCAAACTGAGAGCTGTTTCTACATGACATCTGGATGAAGCCCACTACAATGTGGAGAAAGTGCTTTTAATGAATTAGGCGTCATGTACAATAGCAATGAGAAATAACTCACTAGCAAAATGATGTTACAAATAAAGTTATGAATTGATTTCTTATTACAAGGTGACATATTGCAGCTTTCAAATAAATGAAGATTATTTCTTAGAAATGTTACAAGCATTAATATAATTTTACGGCGGTCACGTGGGGGAGTGAATTAACCTGGTTTCTTAACTTCAATGAAGTTTTCTGAATTTTGAAAACCTCCTAGTCTGGAAGAAAATCTATAATATTATAGTTAATAAGATACTAGCATTTCTTTGTGCAGTAATAAAACAAAAGACAAACTTTTACTGACTGCAATATTCTTCTTTTTATATTTTAACCTTAATCAACAAATATTTATCAAGTGCTTTCTATATGCCAGGAGCTGACTATCCATGACCAGATTCATGTAAGTATGTATAGAAACATAAATTACCAAAAAGTGAGTCCTGTAGATGGTTTTATCACATTCCAAAGATGTACATGTTTTCTCTGTGCTGAATCTGAATATTTTCTTTAAATAGACAGTTCACATTTAGATTTTAAGGACTTTTCAGGAAGAGTCATCTCTACAGCATGTATCAGGCTAAAGTTTATTACCTGGGAAACGTGTTTGAAATAAGGTTACATATTTAGCATTTACAGTTTAAAAGCTTCTTTCTAAAATTAGAAAAATATTTCTAATTCTAAGGGAGGGTATAAGCATCTTTATATAAAAGGTAGCAAAGCACCCCTGATTTAGAAAGTCCAGAAATCCCCCTGCTAATGGATTTTCTTAACAAACATAAAAACTTGGGAATGCTATTGCAAGTCGCAGTACAGTTAACATTCAAATTCAAAATTATCTTAAAGCAGCAATGACAGAATGAGAAACAATTGAATATCGTGCAGTTAAGAACAAATAGTCTTGAAAAGCTTGCACCATTAAGTGGTTGTTAAAATTTTTGCTAATGCTTTCCACACATACTCCTTTCTGTATCTTTTGGAGATATATTGAAAACAGGACCATGACTAATCCATTCAAATCCTTCTGTTATCAGAGCGAGAGAGTTAAGTTATCACCTAACAGGGGCTTAGCGGCTAGAACTCGGAACCCAATAGAAAAAGAGTACTTCGCCGTGAGATGCATTTTAAAAGTATTACTTAAATTACATTTAAGTCATCAGATAATTATGAACTTTCTTCTCTTTTATATTTATATGGCATATTTATTGAATTGCACAGTATGCTTTTACAATAAAGTGCTTTTTACGTTGCCGCCTTTGTTCATCCAAAATAAAACTGACAGTTATCCTTTTATAAGCTATTCCGAGAACATTTTCTCTTCTTTGAAGCTGATTGATGCACTACTTTAAATGTTCCTGCAAATATCTTTTCAATTCAAGTTTTTGCATAATGTAATAAGAAGATAAAAGAATTCTATACTTCAACAAGAGACATTACAAAGCAAGTAGAGACATTATCAAGGGCATTAACATGCTCCTAATAGCAATAAAACCTTTTAACTGTCTGATATAGAACATGCTCCCTCCAAACCACCACGTATTATGGTAATAGGCTCCAATTTCTGAATCTTACATTGCAAAGTTACAAAGAGTTAGGTAGAACTGAAAAAAAAAAACAAAAAAAACCCCAAATCTAGAATACTCATCTTGTTAGCATTCCAATGATAAAATGTTTGCTTTCGACCTCAACAGAGGACTGGTCTGTTTGTGGCGCCCTTCTCTCCTGTGCTATAGTATTTTTGCCTCCAGTCTCATTTCCATTTCTACTGACTCTGATATAAATACATATTCTTCCCAAATCACCCTTCTCTGACTACAAAACATCACAGTAACACAAATAACATTTCTTCCTAATCTCAGGGTAACAAATGGGTTCTCTGTGCAGCCTGTATCACCTCTCATTCCCTTTATAGGTCCTCTCATCACAAGACGCTACCACGGGGGAAAATATTCCATGAGGACGCTTTGATTTTTTTGTTGTCGTTGTTTAACAATACACCCGAGTAGCCTTTCCATCCTTACTGTGAGGAAATATAATTTCAAACTCAAGTTGGGTCCAGATTCTGTTTAACTAAGTAGCAAAAATAAATAAATAAAGAGTACTTGGTTTGACTCATCTTAGATGGGGAGCAGGGAAGGGGGGAACTGACACGAGTCTGTCCTCCGTGATTAACCTGCAGTTTATGGTTGTGTTTCCAGGTGACGTGTCCATCACGCAGGAAGCTTCTAGGAGGCTGTCGGGAGCTGCCTGTCTGCTTTGAGAACTGCAGATCTATCAGGATCCAGAATCAAGCTCTGAAAAAGCTGTCATTTCATATCTCTAAAACAGCCTGTGACTTAATGTACAAGATGTCAAGAAGTAAAGGACAATAAAATAAAAGCCAAAAAGGAGAACTATTTCAATTAAGAAGCATTTCTAACCAATTCTTGGAAATCAGGTAAAATAAAAACTGTCAGAATCCATCTGTGCTTAAAAGGTTGATTCTTGCGCTGCTTACATTCATCCTGCAAGATGGGGAAAATACGAATTATTAACAAAAATAATCGAACCTTAAAAATTCCTTTCTCACGATAGATTTGCTTATTAAATTTTCCTAACTTGATGTAGGAAAAGCATTTTATGGCAGGTTCTGGAGGTTGGAAAGAAAAAAAAAGAAAGAAATCCTCATATACAGAAGGAAAAAAAAAACATTACAAATGTAAGCTCCAGGTTTATAAGAAAGAGTTACATGCATTTCTAAGAATTTAATATTTTGATTGCTAATAATTAAAAGCCTCACATGAGACTCTAGGAATTTACCTTTTATTGTCATGATTTTCCAAAGATGTTTGACCGTCCTTTTCAGAGAAAATTATATATTTCTTCAAGGACTGCCCTCTCACCCCCAGTAATCAAATCTCTTAAAGGTGAATTGAGAAAAAAAATCTTTATGAAATTTGAGGCAACCTTTTAGCTAAGTGTATAATAATATTAAATAAAAACATAAGCATTGCCAAAAATAAATAAAATTCTCCCAAATATGACTTTGTATTACAGGAGACTGCACTGTCATTTTCATTTGTTTTTAAAATATTCTGTTTTAAAAAAAAACATACATTATAGCTCCGATTTACTTCTGTCCTTAGTATTTTTATGATGTTATGCTTTTTCTTTCAAATTTTCCATTAAAAGGAATATTACAAAGGAAAAAAAGAGATGAACTCACTTGCTGTCCTCAATTGATTCGTATATTTTAGGGACATGGCCCTTTCAATGGTCTATTTCTGATTCCTTTATTTAAAAAAAAAAAAAAGAAGTTTCTCTGAAGGAGAGAATGAAATTCACTCCCTCATTATCAAATCAAGAACTTTTCTTAAAGTAACTCTTCCACAAGCAATAAGAGAACTAGTCCGAGAACTGCCTCCAATCAAAAAAAGGAAATATAACAAAATCAGTTCACTTGTGATTTCATTAATATACTTAAAAGAAATAAAATCCTACTGATGCCTCTAAAAATAAAAATAGAGGAAGGAGCAACTTTATTGATTCCCTGAAAACCAATGAACGTGTATCTTATTGATAACACTAAACACCATCTAAGCCTTTGGTGATTTTCAACCAAAAGTCTGCCTCTGAACGAAGGCTTAAATCATCTTATTAATATATTAGGGGGAAAATTATCATGGGAGACACTTGGAAATTAATTAAAAACCCTGCACTCAGTTTGTTTGTGAGAGAAGATAAATATCACACATGGGAAAAGATGCCTGACAACCGCCATAGTTTTCAGATCCAAAATTAGACCCTGACAGCTATGTCTTTGTATGACTCTCCTTAGGGTATGATTGCAGAGATATAGAATATGAAGATTTCTGATAGAAGTATTTATTACTAACACTTCCGAAACATTCCATGTGTGGCATCAGCAAAGCATGCTCCACCTCAGACAGAAATGTCAGGCTTTCCTCCAAGATATTTTTTCTATGCCTCTTCCCCCATGCTCATCCCTCCCTCCCCATTCACCACCACCCCCCTTCTCCTCCCAAATACGATTTTTTTAAAGAAGTTCAACAGCAGCCCCTGGTGGAACTCAGCAGTTGTTTCAGCCTGAGCACAGTTGTGCAAGAAACTCCATCTATCCTGTCCGTAAAACAAAAAGTATGTTCATGTGCATATTACCATACCCACAAGCTGTTTCTGCAGGTCAGAGATCAGATACAACCAAGAATACATGAAAGCAGTGCTTTGTAATGGTAATTTTAGTCAATTTCAGTAACTAGAGTTTTGGGGAAATATATATGTATATATGTAACAATAAACATTAGTCTCAAACGTCACATTCATTTTATGCATGGAGACCAATAATTAACAGCACAGGAAGAATGCTTACCAGTGACCGCTGAAACGAAAAGGCGTCACACACCACACAAGACAGAGATCACCAATTTTTGTCTGGCTGTTATGAAAAAATTCAGCTGTGTCACTTAGCAAATGAGCTATACAAAGTGACAATTCTATGCAAAGAAGAGACTTCTCTGGGTCAGAGCTCAGAAAGTCCCACAAAATGCCATTGTCTGGCCCCATCAAAAGGGCAGGGTAGGCTTAACAAGAAAGCTCACCAAAATATTCTTCAGAGAAATCATGAGTATTCCCTGCCCTGGTTAGTTGTCAGCCACAGATGATCATGTGGGGACAAAGGCTAGATGTCTGGCTCTCTGCATTAAGCAAGGTAAGTCTGTGTACTTCACAGACGCACCTGACAGAGAGGCTGTGTGGGCTGTGTCTAGAGGACAGTCACCTTTATCTTAGCAGAGGCATGGTCCTGCTGTGCGAGCATTATATACTGGAGAAGTTTGCTTTCCTGACTGAGATTCCCAAGTGTGCCAGGGTTTAGGGACATGCTGGCATTCCCCACTCCCTGAGACTCGAGTTAGGCCAAAGGAACAATTGGAAATTTACTCCAAAGACCCAAAGGATTACTTGAGTCAGTTTACTAAACATCCTTTACTTGTATATTTTGACTTCTCTTAAAGGATGGAATTTATGAAAAAGAAAAACAAATAGTACTTTGGAAGCTTAAAATAGCTCCATGATAAATACTAGAATAGAATAAATATGATTTTAGATGAAAAGCTATTTTTATATTTTGAAAACATTGTACCTTAAAGTAACCCTTTACTTGCCCCTGAGATCACTTGGATGTCATCTCAGGTGAAAGTGGATCAATGAGCTAATGTGTTGAAACTAGAGGTACTTCCAAGGCTGGTCAAAGACTTTGTGTCTAAAGGGAAATAAGCACTAGACTTGACAAGGAGGAATAAGAAGCATAACAAGCAATGACTTGGTCTCCAGGGATTTATAACCAATGGGGATACAGATCTATCTGGATATTTTTAACATAATGTGGTAGCAGCATGCAGAGTTCTAAAAGACACGATGGGGCACATAGCTGACTTTCTGTAAGGATGACACTTGTAGAGTCTTAAAGGCTAGAAAGTAGCTACAGAAAGAAAGGTTAGAGAGCAATATAAGAGGAAAATCACTACGATACCAGGTGTGAAGGCAGCAAACTACGTTATGTCCGATGAACTTCAGGCAGCAGATGATGCCAGAGCATGAAGTCCAAGGTTGTGAAGAGCAGAGTTGAAGCTGGCAGGTGGGTAGACCCATCACAGAGAGCCCTGTCTGTCCCTTACAGAGATGGTATTTTCCCTATAGGCCAGAGGCAACAATGAAAAGACTTATATACAGGAGGGACATAGCTGGGAGAAGAATGAAACCGAAGGTCAGAAGACTGGTCAGGGATTCGTTGTAATTTCTAAGAGAAAGAGGATAAGGACCTGAATTCCAGTGGTGGGAATTAGGTTGGAGAGCAAGAGTTTAGAAATATTTAGAGACAAAAACTGAGAGCTGTTGGTGGCTTATTGAACATGGGCAACAAACGGAAAGTTGTGACTAGTTCCTAGAGTTCAGGTGTAGGAGACAATGTAGATTGTGATGCTGTCTTCTAAGTTAGAGATTACAGAGGCCAGAACAGGTTTGAAAAGAGAAGAGAAAAGATGACTTTGTAAAGAAGTACTTCTCAAAATATGTCCTCACATACCTTCCATGGGCCTCCAGGCAGCTCCTCATAACACCTGTTATTAATACTACCCACCAACATCATGGCTGGAGAGGACTTCACAAATCACTAAGTTCGATCGCTTTCAAACAGTGTACTGGGGGGTCCAGTGTACTGGGGTGCAGAATGGGCAGGTTTCCAGGCTATCTTTCCCAATTCAACACTACGGAGTCTACTTTTATTTTTACCCACTATGCATACTCGAATTCTTCAGAAGACTTAGTTTGAAAAAGAGAAACCAGAATTTGAAAATCACTAACAACCTGTCTTTTACAGAGTGGAAACTGAGGCTTACAGAGATAAAATAACAAACATACAGACAGAAGTTTATAGTGGATGCTCGGCTATATATCTATATATATAGATATATAGATATATATAGATATATATATACACACACATATATGACCCTTAGCTTGACCCATCTCAATGTCATATGCCCTCTGTTTAATTTCTTACATGAAGCATTGTTTAACTTTTACTATGCTTTATAGAGTTCACATTATAAAATTCATTATCTCCAATATGCAGTTAGCAGTTTCTTCAGTTCCATTGTTATAATAAATATCTATTGAGCATCCTCCACGTCCCAAGACCTCTTCTACTGAGATCACCTGGGCATTTCTGTTTGAATTTCCTGTTATAGATTTGAGTTTCTTTTTTTAATAAGATTCTGATGGCATCCTCAGTATTTGACTATGACTGGATGCAGTATGCTCTAAAGAAACAGATACGTATAATAGGAGGTTATTTTAGTCTCAAATAATATTATCAAAGGTATGATTTCTCTAATTCACTGGAGAATTATAACTAATCTATATTTTTAATCTACAAAGCACCTAAAGTATAATAAGGTGTTCTTCATCACTTTAAAAGAATTATTTTTCAAATGTTACTTTAAATTTTCCACATCATCATGGTGCTCACTGGAAATAATGTCCCCAAAACTCAATGAACTTAACTTTATGAAACCTAGAACTGATATCTGAAATACTGGCATGACAGATTACTTTCAAAGTGTGAAATTCAAGTCAATAGACTTGTTAATCCCTCCTCACTATCATAATAAATGAAATACCAACAAGGTAATTCCTAAACTATGGAAAAGTAAATCGTGTTAAACTTAAAGAAATAAAGACAAATATTACCTGCGGAGTTACAGAAGCTACTGAATTTTCTTGAAGATTATCCCAGCTTGAGAATCTTGTCCCAGGATTCCTAGAAGGAAGTAGTGGGCAGTCCCTTTGTCAAGTGTGTGAGTCAGGTGGGGAAGAAGATCCAGACAGGAAAAGCTCTCCTGCTCATCGACTACCAGAGATGGCATTCACACAGGACTTTCTGGCACATTAAATGAGCTCCTAGCTGCAGAAAACAAAACCATTGCTCTGTCTCTCTTAATGGGGAACCCAATCTTCATTTTAATGGACTCTTAAGGAGTCAAGGATATCAGTCTTTATTTCAACTGCCTCTTGATACGTCTCCACCTTACCACCATCGATTACTTATTTTCTTTCTGTAATCTTTCCAATTGCAATTCACTTTTTAAATCAGAAACTCTGTATATACCAACAAATATAAAACCTAGTTAGTGGACGTGTGTCGCAAGTAACAGAGAGGGGGAAAGAAAGGATAAAACCCAATGTTATAGTTCAAACAGTTGCAAGTTTCACTTGTTACAACCCTATTTCATTATAGATGAGAAATTCAAGTTAAGTGACTCGTCTAAGACTATCCTACCATATTATTCCCACATAGTGGTATTTTTAAGTACAGGAAGCAAATGAGCAAACAAAAAAGTTTTGAAAATCAAACAAAGACCTACTCGTCTCCACAGGTTGCCATTTACACCAGTTCCCTCTATATAAAGTGCACCAGTGGAGGGACACCTGAGACTTAGAGGAAGCAAGCATTTGGTTATTGCTTCCCCCATTGCCCCTTCACTGTCCTTTTCACTTGCACAGGTAAATCCAGAATTGATTATGTTTTTACTATTTTGACCTGGTGTCCTAAAAAAATTTTCCTTCAATTTTGTTCATTCACTCAACCAAAATTTCCTGGAAGCTGACAATATACCATCCTTAGATAGCAGTGAGAGAAAGTTCTTTTGTTCTTTTGCTTACCTGATGCAACTTTGTCACTAACTGGTCTTGATGTAGGAACCATATTTCTTTCCCAAATACAATATGTTTATCTATCATCTTATTCAGAGAAAAGTTCTTTGAAAGTGTTTTAAGTTCATCTTATGTAAGTTAAATAACAATATTGGTTTATTACCTCTGTGTAGCTTTGGGTGTTCGAATCTCCTCTGACTGCCCTTTTGACTGGCATTACCAGAATACAATGACACAGAGCTCCAAATTAATGGAATTTCACATAGCACATGAAAGCTCACTAGGAACATTCAACAAAATGAAGTACCTTCGTGAGATATTCAAATTCTTCAGAGTCCATTGATTGAAGATATCTAGAAATAGATAATTGAATGTGGCTTGGGAAAATGAGTAGATAGGGGATAAGATTTTCTGGCAGGACCTGGGAAGCATCTGATGAATGTTACTGAAAGATTTAATACTTTTAATATGACTATGAAAATCAGCACAGGCTCACATATGTAGGGCTGAAACAAATTCATCTGGGCCTAAAATACAGCTGATCATTTCTGAGAAAGAAAATTATTTAATAAACTATGAAAAACATGACCTGTCTGTTGAAGATAATATTCCTAGAGGTCAAGAATAAATTTCATCTAAGTATTCAATAAATATTATCTATTGTTACAGTTTCTCTTGTGAGCATTTCAACTTACTGTTTATTATTACGATTCAAAATATTATACAATGCTTCCAATAAGTCTGGGAAAATTTGCTTTTATTACAAGGTATAATTTTCTTTTTGGAAATAATAATGCACCATATGCTAAATTTTCTTTTAATCTTATTATTGCCTCTCTTGTTTTTGATCTCTTTTATTAAATTTAGTTAAGATGGGTCGGTCAACAGCCAAAGCAAAAGTCATGTGGTTAGCAGCATTCTACTGGCACCAGGAAAATCCTATTAATATAAAAAAAAAAATCAACTGCAAATGAAACAGCTAAAAGATTGCTGAAACTCATCTTGAAACAATCCATCTCTTTCTAAACTACCAGAAAGCTCTCATAGACCTAGGTGAAAAGCATTTTACAAACAATACAAATCAGTAGGTTTAATTACACATTTATTGATCATAAATTTTGCACAAAATATTGTGCACGCTGCTCTGAAAGAGTTAGGATGAGCCATGTACGTTCCTGTCCTCTAGGAGCTTGTTGCCATGAAGAAAAGTCCATTTCCTCTGAAGGTTCTGATTCTACACTTCTCCCATACTATTTGAATACAGATGAGGAAAATTGAAATTATTTTCTAAATGATAAGAAACCATGGTTTAAAGAATATATTTTCCTTTGTGCATCTTGGTATTTGAGAACAAGGAATTCAAAATTTATTTGAAAAAGTAGGTCTTGTAATTGACCACTTAGGAAACTGCACAAAAATTCCTTTGAAATTCCCTCCTAAAATAAAGAGAGTGGATTCAGACACAGCATTCTGAAGCTTTCCCAAGCTTTCTCCACTGGAATTCTAATTAGTAAGATCCCTTTAAGCAATTTTAAAGCTGCTTAATTTAAATACAGGAAGTATTTCCTTGGGCTCTATAATACTTTAGCAAAGTTGATTCTATTTCTGAGATTAAATAGAAGAAAATTCTTTCCTCAGGAAATTGAATTGCACACAATAAGATCATTCATTAGAATACTCATAAAAATTCAAAATAAACCATGGGAAGAGTAAATGTCTTCTTCATAAAAGGTAACATCCTAGAAACACTAAATGGAGCCATGACTGGCTTCACTCTTGAGCTCTGGATTTGTGGGATACAAGTTCTCCAGGAAGAGCTACTGAGATGACAACTCATTTTGACAATGAAACCAAGTACAAAATAACTTTTAAAAAAAAGAGTCCTTTTTCCTAAATGAAAACATCTGTCAATATTATTTACTTCTTACAAGCTTTGTTTTCGTTCATTTAAAATAAATCTGTACCTTCTATAATTTAATCCTTACTCAATTCTGTACCACTTAAGACTTAGCAATAGGAAAATCGGCTACTCAAATGTCTGGTGAGAGGAGTGGGGTCAAACTTTTTGTATTGTTCAAGAAAATAGAAGGGAACACTCTTTAATCTCCTGTCATGCTTTTGTAAATTTAACATCACCTCACTAAACTTGATAGCTAAATAGTGTTCTGACAGTGTGTTGGACTTGTGCGTCAGATTTAGAAATGTTATTGTGAAGCTTACTTTGATGGTGAGATTTTAGAAGCCTATTTCCCTGCTAAACAAATGTATTATAGAATGATGGATAACAGAGATTCAAAGGATTACAATGAGAGATCAAGGAGTTCACCTGTAATATCTATCGCATTGACAGCCGACTTTATTGAAGTTTCACAATATTAACTGCCTCTCTGTGGACTGGCTTAGCGGGCTAGGTGATTATCAATTTATCACCAGTCAAAACACAGATTGCTTCGTGTACTGTGTCTGTGGCATAATCATGTACCTTGAATCCGATAGAGGGAATGGTCCTACTAGGATGATTCTTTTAAGAGTGAGGAAGAAACATTAGTTGGGAACTTCACTAATGAAAGTACCTAATTATTGCTTTGATAAACCATTTTTCTTGAAGCCTATATTAAAAATGCACCTCTCCCAAAGGAAGTCATGACAAAGTCTATGACATAGACTGGGAGAACATGAGGGCTTTTTACTCCCTTTTCTGTAACTTTGCTCCCTCTAGAGGCCCCCTTAACCTCTCCAGAGACACCAAGTAGTAAGTTGACCAGTTCTTAAAATTTCTTCCACAGCAGAAGACTTGCATCACAAAATTCCATGTAGCATTCAGAAATTGACTGAATTACATCTCAGGATCTATCTGGTTTAGGCATACCCTGGTGGAGTAGCAATTAGTTCAGTGGTCTCTGAAGGAAAGCAGTTCATGTACATCTCAAGGACCAGGGTTCACATCCCAGGTCCAGATGTAACAACTGATGTGAACAATAAATAAAATAAAATAAATAAAATACGATAAGTATAAGTGAACTAATGAATGCTTTTTCTTCCTCTCTCTCTGTGGGCTTACCTGCTTGTCTTCATTCCTGTCTGCATCTTTCCTTTAAAAAACAAACTTTCTTTAAAAATTTTTTAAAAAGAAACTACCTGATTTAATGATAGACCAGCACCGAGATGCTTGCATTAACTTCTTTGACCTGTTATCAATATTGCAAGAGCTTTTAAATTAAAATTCTTAAATTCCAACTCACCACATATTTCCTGACCCTAGCCTTTGATTAGATCTAATATTTCTCCACATATTGTGTTCCATTAGTAACCACTCTGGTTAATATTTGTTAAATGCCTAGGTGGAGAGAGAAGATTTTGAACTTAGGCATTTATCTGATCCAGATAAGAATTAATAACTACATTAACAAATACTTATTGACCATTTACTGTATGTCAGCTAATAGTCTAAGTCCTTTTCATATAGTAACTCACTTTGTCTTCTTAATCACCTGTGAAGAAAGCACTATTATTTTCCCTAATGAAGAAAAATATTAAGTAATTTGCCTAAGATGCCTAGTCTTCAAGCTGAACCCAGGCAGATAATTCAAGAATCTTATAGGTTCTGAAACCCAGACTTTTCTGTCACATGTAATTGGGTTGAGTTGCTCTGCTATTATTCTAACCTTCCATTGTATGTTCTACTGCTCTAGAGAAAAATAGCATCATCCAAAGTCTCTACAATTTTCATACAAAAGAGCTGGTAGTCAATAAAATATTATCAGGTAGATGAAGAAATCAGAAATAAAGTAAATAGGCAATACAAATATGGTCACAGATGATCCAGCTATTAAAGTTATCAAACATAGGTCAACATGTTCGAAAATAGGTGACAAGATAGCTTCACCAGAAAAATGAACCCATAAAAATAGAATCAAACGTAAATTCTAATAAATAAAATTAAAAATATAACAGATACATTTAGTAACAGATTAAACACAAGTAAAAAAAAAAATGAGGATTAGTACTGTAAAACAGCTTAGCAGAAAATATTCAGAGTAAAGAACAAAGAATAAAAATACGAAGAGTGTAGCAGACACAAGGGAGATGGCAAAATTCTAAAATAAATGTAACAGGAGCTTCCAAACTGAATTAGAGAAGAAATGGGGGCAAAGGCAATGTTTGAAGAGAATCTTCCAAAACAGATGAAAGATAACAAACTCCAAACAGGATAAATCCATTTCTAGTCACGTCATAGTAAAACTGCCAAATAACAGACAAGGAATAAACCATGAGGTCAAATGAAAAAAGCAGATAACCTGAAAAGAAGCTGCAGCGAAGAAAAAGTTCTCAACAGAAACCATAGAAGACAGAAGAAAGTAGAATGACATCTTGAAGTGTTGTTGAAGGAATTGTTGACAACCTAGCAGTCCATATCCAGTGAAAATATCCCTCAAAGATAAAGCCATCAGAAAAAAAGCATTTGTTGTCAGGAGACTCATATTGAAAAATTAAATAAAAATATAAAAGACTGAAAGGAGTTCTTTAGACAGCAGGAAAAATGCTCCCATATGGAAAGAAAAATGCAGGAAGGAATAAATGCAGGAAGGTAAATATGTCATAAAAGTGATTATTAACTACAAAGCAACAGTGATATATTGTGAAGTTTAGAATACATGTACAATTAAAATACATGACAACAATAACTTAAACAGCTACAAGAGAATACAGTTAATATGCTCTTAAATCTTAGAATTGTCTTAGACATAGTAAAACTACCTTATTTATATTACTCTATTAAGTAAAGGATGCATGTTTTTATATCCAGTGATAAAAATCCAGATATCAGTAATCACATTACATGTAAATGGAATAAATAGTTCAATTGAAATACAAACTTTGTCCAACTAGATGAAACCAATAAAATTCTCCTTTATATTATCTAAATAAGCACATCTTAAATATAAGGATACAAAAAGATTGGAAGTAAAAAAAAAATGGAGATATCATATAATTACCATTATTAAACATAAAATATACATTTTATAATTATATTCAAAATGTAACGTACCAGATATGGATATGAAAAAATATTCCAACTAAACAATAATTCAGGGATGCTTAGAATCATAGTAAGATAATTTTTAACAAATTTAATTGTGGGAACATTGCATCATAACATTCTATAGGTTTAAGTTATGCATCATTATCAGTCAACATCTACATATAATAAACTAAGTTCACCACCACAATTTCAGTTCTTCCTTCACTATACAATTGCTAAGACTATTTTTAAAAGCAAGTTTGGTGAACAAAAAGCCAGGATAGTGATATGAGAGTGGACTAGGTAAGGATATGAGCAAGGAAAACAGGGAGACATCTTCAAGCTGTGTGGCAGATTCACAGATGTTTATATTCCCATGATTCTTCAAACTATATGTGTGTGTGAGTGTGTGTGTGTGTGTATGACAGACTGCCTCTTCTTTCTGTGTATATTACAATAAAAGCACTTTTAAGCAATAAAAAATTTAATCTAACAAAAAGACATGACAAATTTAAATTTATCTTCTCTCAAAATGTAAATCGAAAATTGATACAACTAAAATAGAACAAAATAATTCATTATGTTAGTTGGAGACTTTCACAAACTTTTCCTTATTACTCACTAAATAAAATAAGGGATATATAAATAAACTTGACTAAACTGATCTATGTAAAATTCTCCATCTGACCTGATGGTAGATAGAACACACTGCCAAGTCTCAAATTTTTCTCAAGTATTTAAATCATTCTCTGACCCTAGTTGAATTAAACTAGAAATCAGGAATAAATGACAACTAGAATATCCTCCAAATATTTGGAAATTAGACAAAGAAGAAATCAAAATAGAAAATATAATTTTAACTAAATGATAATGAAAACATGACATCAGAGTTAATGAATACAGGTTAAACTGTGCTTAGTGGAAAAACCCAGAGACAGCGGTTACTTTGAGAGGTTACTTTGAGTGGTTACTTTGAGTGGTTACAGGAGGTGTGATGATTAAGAAAAGATCTCTTGGGAGCAAGCAAACTCTATGTCTTGTGAAAGAGATGATTATATGAAAGTTGTCCCTTTTCGAAAAGTTTGTATTTTGAGCATTTTTCTATATGAATGTTATACTCAAGAGTAAAGTTTTTTAAAAATAATGAAAACCAGAAGTTATTCCTGACTCCTTTCTGACACTTCACCTCCATATTATCAACATTTCCTGTTGACTTTCAGTCAAGATGTATCCAGAATCTGGCCATTTTTTCACTAAGTCCTAGATGCTAAGCTTGCCTAAAGCAATAGCATTTCTTCATTCCAGTTTCAGATCTGATCTTTTTGCTTCTGCTTTTCTCTCTATAGACAATATAATTTTTAGAGTTGTAACTGGGGTCAGTTGGAGTATCATTAATTGGAGGGGGGAGTTGGAAATCAGGCATGGAAGAGGGGCTTTCTGGCATGAGATGAGGGAGAGAACTGTACTCCTGTCTGGCATTTTGGAGCTAGTTTATTGGGTGTGCGTTTGCCGAAATTAACTTTTATCAATCTGTGATTAAAACCTGGACAAAATTTCAAAGCCAGCTGGGAAGCCAGGACAATGTTATTAAATCAGGCAATCCTGATCAAACTGGGTATGGTAATCATCAGTATAGTCACTAAGGTAGCTGTTAAAGCTAAATCTGATTGTGTCATCACTCTCCACAAAATTGTCAAATTTGATTTATGAAAATATAATTTTACAGTGCAATATTATTTCAACTAAAAATTCATTTTTAGAAGTCATCACTTTATTCACAATTTATTCACAATAAAAGCCAGGTAATTGTCTTGACCTTTGCCTCTGCATGATCTAGTCTACTACCCCTTCATCTCCTTAATCTTCTACCGGTCACGTCTTGTTCACTCTGCTCCAGACTTATTGCCTCCTTGGTCTTCACAGAACACACTAGGCACATTCTGGTCTCCATGATATTTTTGCTTGCTGTTCCTCTATATTGCTTTCCCCTAGACTCGCATAGCTCATACCTTCACTTCCTTCTGGTCTCTGATAAATAGCTCCTTCATCTCTGACCAATTCCTTCCACCAACAACAACTTCCAATCTCTCTTCAGTTCAATTCGGCAATATTTACACATTACGTTGAGCCAGGAAGCGCTCTAATTAGTAAACAAAACAAAGATTCCTGCCTTTCATGATGTTCACAGTCCAGCATGAGTAGAAAAAATAATAAGCAAAGACTCTTTAGTTATACATTGTGGAGGAAATAGATAAATGCTATGGAAATAAATCTGGGGCATGTTAGGGAGTTTCGATTACACTGTTCAGAGGGAATGAGAAGGGATTTGCAATTATAAGAAGGGTGTTTGGGACAAGCTTTCTTGAGAAGAATGACAACTGAGCAAAACTTTCAAGGTAGAAGGAAGCTTGTAATACAAATATAGGGAGAAGAGCATTCCAACAGGAAGAGCAAGTGACTAAGGTAGGAGAGTTCCTGACATGTAGGAAGAGTGAAAAAGCACATATGGCTGGAGTGCTGTACAGGATAAGCAACTGTTCACATTTGTCAGGGACTGAGGTGTTTCCTGGGATGTGTGACTTTCAGTGCTAAAATGAGCAACATCCAGGGAAAACAGACAGACAGGGTGGTTGGTCACCCAAGAGAGAGTTGTAGGAAGTGTGGTCAAAGAGGTAATGGAGTCAGACCATGAAGAAATATGAAGGGCATTTTAAAGACCCTGACTTTTAGAATAAGAAAAATAAAAGAACACTGGAATGTCCTGAAGAGAGGAATGGCATGATCTGACATTTACAAACATTTGTTCTGGTTCTCCCTGGTAGAGTAGTGGCTTATTCAGCTGCCTTCAGCTGGGAGCATTCCACATGCATCCCAAGCATCTCTGTCTGTGTCTCAGGGCTACAGAACAATCAAGATGAACAACTAAATAAAATCAATAAAGTGCTTCTTCCTCCTTTCTCTTCCTGCCTTCTGCCTACTTGTCTTCATTCCTGCTTCCACCTTTCCTTTAAACATCAAAACACTTGTTCTATGATAGTGCTAAAAATGAGGTGCTGAAGGGAAAAGATGGAAGGAAGGATACCATAGGGAAGCTATTTCAGCAACCCCGATGAAAGTTGACGATGGGTTGGACTAATGACTTATTAATAGAAACAGTGGTCAGACAAGTGGTCAGATTCTGGATGTATTTTGAAGGCAGAACAAAAAAGATTTCCTAACAGCTTGGATGAGCAGGTAACAGGAAGAGGAAAGATGACTTCCAGGGTTTTGTCCAAACCAGAAGAATGGAGCTGCTATCCACTGACATCCACTAAGTCTAACACAGAGTGAGTGTGAAGAGAAAAATATTAAGTTCTATTTTAGACATATTATATCACATTTTCTGCTTTATTTTCCTCCATATTCCTTATCGGCATTGACATTCTATATATTTTTTTTATTTATTATCTATATTCATCCACTAGAATATAATCTCCAAGAGGGAAAAGACTTGTTTTGTCCACTTCTGTATCTCCAGCATCTAGAATAAGTTCATCTATTCTATAAGCACTGATGAACTTATTCTTAGTTAACTAGGTAACTGGGCACTGTGTTAGGCTCTAAGAATACAATGAAAACAGAACGTATTCTTTGGTCTGCCAGAGAAGATAAGATTTAGTATCTCCAGCTAAATATAAATGTGTAAACTGAGTAATTCCCAGTATATGTATAAATACTCAATATTCAAGTATGGAACATATTTGTACTATAATTATTATTTACCTGAAAAATAAAATTTAAGTAGGTATATCTTATTTTTATTTGCTAAATATAAGAAAAATACATGCTTTCTGCCTGCAAAGAGCTTAGAATATAATGGAATGTACAGACAAATAAACAATCTATATATAAAAACTAGCCATCCAGAACACCAGGCAGCAGACAGAAGAGGTAGCCCACAAAGACTCTGAAAGGGGGGTTTGAGAATATTCCTAAAAAAATTGATATTGCGATATTGTAGTCAAGAATAGATTTCTCTACTTGAAAATGAGACGAGCAGTCCAGGAAGATGAAACAGGTTGAGAGTAACTTGGAGGCCAGAGAGACCAGGGGGCATGGAGGAGGTTGCAAATCAACCTTGTATCTTCCATGCACCCTAGAGAACATAGCTGTTGAAGAACGGAATGCAAGAGTTATCACCAAAAATCACACCAGACTGAGTTCATACTCTACCAGAGATGCAGCCCAAGTAAACACAGGCACCTGAACCAGCAAGAGCTGCAACAGCGACCATCTTCACCGCCCAGCGGGCAGCTGTGTTGGGTCCCCACCAGGAGCACTTTGTGGGCTTGACCATCACGACCAACTGCAAAGTGAAGGAAAGCTCTTACCTAGTTTAGCTTTTAAGGTAATGTCTGGATTCCCAGTTCCCCTACAGGTAGAAACAGGCAGACAGAACAAAGACTAATTTCATAAAGAAAAAACAAAAGGCAAACACTCCTGAGAAGTTTGAGAAAAGAAATCCCATGGGAATGACGGGAATTTCTGTTAGTAAAACGCAACCCTCTTTGAACTTACAGACTAGGAAATTCTGGTGATATTTGAGTTCTACGAGAGCATACATTCTCAACTTGGCTCTGGGGGATGTAAATATCACAGATATGATAATGATTTGTTGAGCTCCAAAAGGCTGGTCTACAGACATATTTTATATCTATGGTACTAAAATCACACCAGAGGATGCAGGAGAGGAGGAGAAAGTGGGGAGAGTTAAAAAAAAAAACAAAAAACTGCTGTGTAGGGTCAAAAATAAAAACAAAATTGATAAACACTTAACTAGATCAAAGTTCTACATAGAGAAGATAGAGGCCAAGAGAGTTTAAAAGGTGTGTTCTAGAAGAAGAGTGAGGAGCAGGGATAGGAAGGAATAGAAACAGCTTATGCACAGGCTTGGAGAAAAGGAAAGAGTAAACAACATAAAACGCAATAGAGTGGTCAAGTAAGATAAGGTCTGAGAAGGCTTTATTGGATTTAGCAATTAGGAGGTCACTGATCATTTAACCTCCTTGTGCTTCAGTTTCAATACTTGTTAAATTAAATTGAAAAATAATCTCCAAGGCAACTAGGAGCTCTAAAGACTCTCACCAAGACTGGGTCACTGAACACACAGACACTGACACAAAAACACAGTCCTGCATTTATACACACTACCAACACACATGCTAATCTTATTCCTAATAATCTAAGTTCCTACCTGTCTGCAACTATATTTGTCTTTGGAGAATTCTAGTTCTCTTTTTTTAATTATAACAATGTTTTACAAAAAACTGTTATGAGAGTCTACTGTGCTGTGATAAACCACGTTGTTGGACAATAAACATTCCTAAATGCCTTGTAAAATACCTTTTACAATGCAACAAACTCTATAGAGTGTGGATACAAGATTCTATATCATTTTTAGAATGATTTTAAAACCCACATTCATCCAAAATTGGCCAAAAGAATGTTTTATCTTAAACTGCCATTTGTTTATTAAATATTTACTAAGTGCCTACTATATATCAAGCAGTATAATATGTGCTTTGGAAATTATTTATGAAAGAGACAATTCCCAACTTTCAGGAGGCTTGGGTAAGGAAAACGAAAAGTTGATATTACTGGTACAACTCAGCCACTGCTATAAGCTGATCACATGGATAAGATGTCTGAACCTTGGACTTATTCCTGAAAAATAGATGCTTGAGAAGAGGTAACGTATCACTGACTAAAGGAAAAGATGGTGTTCCCTCTAGAAAAGGAGGTTCTTAACCATTTGGGTGCCATATATCTTTCCTAAAATGATGTTTTTTAATGTCTTAAATAAGAATATAAATGTACCTGCCCTGGTGAAGTAGTAGTTGGGTCAGCCACCTCTGGGAAAGCAGAGTCCACATACATACCAAAGACTCAGGTCTGTGTCCCCGATCCAGGGGTGGGGTAGGGGAGCAAGCAATGTGAACAGCTAAAAAAATATAATAAAATGTTTCTTCCTCCTCTTTATTCCTACCTACCTGCCTACTTGCCTTCATTCTTGCCTTTGCTTAAAAAAAAAAAAAAAACAGGAAAGCAATTTCATTAAATATTACCTTTTCTCAAATTTGTGATAAAGTAATATGTGTACTTCTTTAACAACACATTAAATAACTAGATACAGCAACTGTCTGAATAACTACTACAATTTTGAAGCTGTGATGAGTATAAATGAGAAACTGAGGTACTCGTAACCTTATTAAGTGTTATGAAAATATCTGTGATTTTTATAGATGACAAAGATACAGACACAATAATACTGTGATCATTGCCTATATTTATAATTGGACAGAATATCACATTTCAGTTAGAAGTTAATGAAAATAAAGGAGTTTTGGGGTTGTTTTTGTTTTTTTTTTTTGCTATCTAAATGTATAGACTCATTTTTAGAGATCATTCCAAGTTCCAAGAACATTTCAAGACTGTCACAAATTCTAGATCACCTCCTCCCCACCACCTGACACAGCAAAACAGTACTTATTTAATAACTAGGGCCCTTGACCAACATTTCTACAAAAAGAAGGGTCAACATCTTCATAAGTGGTTGGAGAATCTGATCAGTCTCAGTGTTAACACTGCTTGGTACTGAGACCCTGGGGTCCATCAGGAGGGACCAGTGATAGAGACCCTCTTCTGGGGCTAAAGAACTTGCCCCCACAGCAGGTGAACTCACACCTAGAAAGCAACCCATGAGCAAGCACCGCAGGGTTTGGAAAATAGAGAGGCTTTTCTTTGGAGAACAATAGACTTTGGGGAGGAAAGAATACAAAATGGAGAGCATGGGAACCAACAAAGTATGCACATATCTGATTGCTTGACTTTCATTTAATGAACCAAAGACTTTAGCATGGGGTATAAGAGGGATCGTCTCCCTTTATACTAAGATGCTGCTCTGGGCTCTCTTGTGTCTGTGGCCTCAGCATTGGAGGCTGATCTATTGCAGCAAGGTCCCCAAAGGTGAAATGCTCCATTAACTCACTGAAGTGCTGGATAGTTTGTGCTTTCAGTTATGGCTGTAATGAATAGGGGCAGGTAGTTAATTCTGCAACTCTGGGGCAGATAACTGAGTGATTTCCTGAAAGGAGGGTCCCAAAGCTCTCTCAGGGAAGACCATTCAAGAGGCTCCATAAAACAGCAGATCTGCACCCTCCTGGGGCTACCGCTATAGAGCTTTGCACATCTGTCTGCTTACTAGAGCTCCCATCCCCAGCCCCCAGAGCTTGTTGTATGTCACTCCCAGATGGAGCTAATGCACAACTAGAAGACTGACAGATTTTTACATGGAGAGTGTGTTTTGCTGTGAACAGCTTTTGAGGACCTCAGTAGACAACCAGCTTCCCTCACTAGTGGCTTCTACTGAGGATGTTGTTTGCTTGCATCCTGGGTCTATAGCTCCTGGATCTCTCTCCTCTCCTTTTGCCTTGCTACTTACACCTGTGACTCTTGGAGAAGTTTCTGAATTTCCTGTCCAAATGCCAAGCCTGAAACCTGGACTGTCCAGTGTCAACACAGCACTGGCTTTAGAGTTCCAATAATTTTGTCTGGTACAGAGATCACATAACAATATAAAAGCCCAGCATTCCAAACCAACACCCCAGGCCTATACTTTGCAATCTGATACATTAAAATAAGGTCCTTATAACAGTTCAGAGAAAGAAAGTTCTTAAGTCTAACCCATAGAAAGAAATAGAGAGTACCAAACAGAAGGAAGATACAGAGAAATATACATGAAGTGATGTACCAAAACAAAACCCCAGGGGAAAATCTGAATGAAAAATAATTAAGAAAATTACCTGAAGAATATTTTTAAGCTATTTTTTCGTAATATACACTGATATCAGGGAAACAATGGCATGGCAAAAAGAGAATTACAACAATGACAGAGAAAATATGGGGCAATTTCAAACAAGTAATAGAGTTAAAAACCACAATTGAATGGCTTATCAGTAGGCTAGAGGAAGCTCTTATTGAATCAGTGGCTAGAAGATAGAGCAGTGGAATGCACCCAAGCAGATCACTGAAGAGGGGAAAAAAAAAGAATAAAAAGAAAGAAAAACAGCATATGAGACCTATGAGATAACATCAAGAGACAACAACTTTGCATCACAGGCATTCCACAAGAAGGAGAAAGAGAGAAGAAGGAGCAAAAACAATATATGAGGTAATATAGGCAAGAAGTTCCCCAAACTGAGGAGAAAAACAGTCATTCATATCTAAGATATTCAAAACTTCCAAACAAGAGAAACTCAAACAGACATAATGAAGACAAGTTATCATTAAAATGACAAAAACCAAAAACAGACAGAAAATCTTAAAAACATCTAGAGAAAAACAAGTTACATACAAAGGAGCCCTCAATAGGCTGTCAGAAGATTTCTCAGAAGAAAGTTTATAGGACAGAAAGAGATGGTATGATATATTCAAAGTACTGAAAGAAAAAAATTTCCAACCAAGAATATTCTACACTATTAGATTACCACTTAGAGGAGTGAAAAGGGGCTTTACAGACAAAGAAAAGTCAAAGACATTCATCACCACTCAGTCTTAGAAGAAATACAAAAGGAAGTTCTATAAAAATTAAAATAAAGCCCACCTAGAAACAGCAAGATATCAAAAAAAAATTATTAAATGTGGACTCTTAGAATGAGCTTGAGACTAACTTGCTTTCAAAAAAAGGTTATAAGATAGAAACTTTTATGTAAATACCAAGGCAACCTCAAAATATAAATTCATATAAAAATAAAAAGGGAAATCAAATTCAACTTACATTTTTTCAAAGCACATGAGAAGGGCATAAGAGAATAGTAAAGGTACAGTCTGAAACAACACCCAGAAAACAAATAAAAAATGGCAATAAATAATTACATATCAATAATCATCCTAAATGAACTGAACTCACCAATCAAAAGGCATAGAGTGGTCGAATGAATCAACAAAATAAAACACAACTTTCTGCTGCATACAGGGATCTCATCTAAGTTCTAATGACAAAGGTAGCCTCAAACTAAAATTTTAGAAGACCATCATATAATCAAATGGCATCCTAAAAAGTGTGGGGACAGTCAGACTACATCAGATAATATAGACTTCCAACTAAAGAAGTGAAGAAAAGATAGGAATGGACACCACATAATCATTAATTAAATAATTAATAATTAACCAATTTGGCAAGAAGAAAAAACAAAACAAGGGAGTGTCAAAATATATAAAGCAATTATTAGCAGAACTAAAAAGAGTCAACAACAACTACACAATAAAAGCAAGAGGCTTTAACAACCTACTTACAAAATGGAAAAAAATCAACCAGGCAGAAAATTAATAGGGAAATAAATTAAATGACACATTAGAACAGATGGATTTAATAGACATTTACAGAGCACTACTCCCAGAAACTGCAGAATTCATTTTTTTCTTAAGTGCTCATGGAATATTCCCAAGGATAGACCATACGTTAGTGAATAGTGCAAGTTTCAGCAAATTTATGAAGACTGAAATTTTATCAAGTATCACCCAATCATAATGGCATTAAAGTTGAAATCAAGCACAAAAAGAAAGCTGGGAAATTCCAAACTGTCTGGAGACTAAACAACATGCTTCTGAATGAATTTTGAGTAAAAGAGGAAATTAAAGGCAAGATTAAAAAGTACTTTGAGACAAATGAGAATGAAACCATGAGCTATCAGAACTTATGGGATGCAGGAAAAGTAGCACTAAGAGAGAAGTATATGGAAATTCAGGCCTACCTCAAGAAACAAACAAAAGAATTACGAATAAACTCTCTAACCTTACACCTAAAATAACAGGAAAAAGAAAAACTATTGAAGACAAGAGTCAATAAGGAAGGAAATAATACAAAAGTATGAGCAGAAGTAAACAAAACGGAAGTCAAAAAGATAATTCAGAAGATCGATAAAACCAAATTCTGGTTCTCTGAAAAGCTAAACAAAACTGACAAACCTTTGGCATGACTAAGAAAAAAAAGAGAAAAAAAATAACAAGAATGGAAAAAAATAAATAGAAAGGGGGCAAAGTTATAACAGATACCTCAGAAATGCAAGGCATCATCAGAGACTGCTATGAATATCTACATACCAACAAATTGGAAAACCTAGAAGACATTGACAGTCTTAGAATCATGCAGCCTGTCAAGACTGAACTGAGAAGAAACAGGAAACCTAAACATACCTATCACAAGCAAGGAAATATGAAGAAGTAATCAAAGTTCTCCCCCAAAATAAAAACCCAGGACCAGATGATTTTACTTGTGAAGTTTTCCAAACCTTCAGAGAAAAATTAAAACATATGTATCTCAAATTCTTTCCAAAAATTAAAGAACAGGGAGTACCTCCAAACACTTTCTGTGAGACCAGCATTACAGAAAACAGAAGCAGAGAAGCACATCACAAAGAAAGTTACAGACCAAAATTTCTGATAAAAAGGATGCAAAAATCCTCAACAAAAGTTTGACCGACCAAATTTAATAATACATCAGGAAAGCTGCCTATCACAACCAAGTGAGATTTATCCTGAGCATACTAGAATCATTGAACATGCACTAATCTATTAATGTAATACACCATATCAATAAAAAAAAGGGGAAAAAATATGATCCTTTCAAAAGATGCACAGAAAGCATTTGACAAGACCCATCTATGATTTAAAAAACAAAACAAAACCTCTGTATAATACAGACAGAACATCATAAAGGTCATATATAATAAACCCAGAGTTGACATTATACTCAACAGTGAAAACACTGAATGCATTTCTTGTAAGTTCAAGAAAAAGGCAAGAATGTTCACTCTGACCACTACTACTTAACACTGTATAGAAGAAATTAGGCAAGAAGAAGAAATAAAATGAATACAAACTGGAAAATAAAAAGTACAATTATCACTATTTGCAGATGACCTAATATGTCAAATACCCTAAAGTCTCCACCAAAAATATTATAACTTATAATGCATAAAGTGGCAGTCTACAAAATTAATATACAAAAGTCTGCTGCATTTTTATAAGCAAACAGTGAGTTAGAAAACAAGGAAATTAAGAAGACAATCTCATTTACAGCAAACTCAAAAGGAATTAAATATCTTGGAATAAATGAAAATGAGAGATCTGTTCAATGAAAGCTGTAAGATATTGTTTAAATACAGAAAGATACAAAGAGATACAAAAATATTTCGTGCACATGACTGAGAAAAAATAAACATTGTGAAAATGGCCATCTTACTGAAAGCAATATATAGATTTAATACAATCTCTAGCAAAATGCCAGTAGAATTTTTCAATGAAACAGAAAAAAATATCTGATATATGTATGAAATCACAAAAGACTGACTAGTCAAAGAAATCATGAGAACAGAACAAAGCGAAGGCATTAGCCTTCCAGATTTCAAACTATACTATAAAATAATAATAATCAAAACTAGATGGTAGTGGTATAAAAACATATACATGGACTAATGGACTGAATGAATGCCTAAAAATAAATTAATGTGTATATATATATTCAGTTAATTTACAACAAAGAAGCCAACAGCATACAATAAAAAAGGAAAGTCTTTTCCACAAATGGGATTGGAAAAATGAAATATACAAAGGAATAAAGCTGGATCATTCTGCAACATTACATACAAAAACTCATTCAATATGGACTGAAGACTTAGATGTATAACCAGGAACCAAAAAATACAAAGGTGAAAACATAGGCAATATGTTTCGTGACACTGACAATAAAGAGGTCTTTGAGGTCTCACTCCAGCAACAAGGAAAATAAAAATAAAAACAAACACATAGGACTACATCAAATTGAAAAAGCTTCTGCACAACAAAGAAAACTATTATCAAATGGAAAAAAAAGTTTCCTGAAAAGATGTTTGCTTTTCATACATCTGAAAAAATGTTAACATCCAAAATATATCAGTTCATAAAACTCAACAGCAGAAAACAAACAATCCAATCAAAAATGGGCAGAAGACATGGATAGACATTTCTCTAAAGAAGACATACAGCTGGCCAACTGGCACATTTCTCATCTATTCATTAAGGAAATGTGAATCAAAACATCAATGAAATCACCTCACACCTGTGAGAACGGCTATTATCTAAAAGAATAGGAACAAGTTTTGAAGAGGATGTGGAGAAAAAGGAACCCTTTTATAGTGTTGGTGGGAGAATAGATTGGTACAGTCATTATGGAAAGCAATATAGACATTTTTCGAGATACTGAGAATGAAAATTATATGTTAATCATTTTCCCAATTCTGGGTATTTATCTAAAAACCCACAAACACACAAATTCAAAGAGATATGTGTACCTTCATGCTTACTGGAATATTACTCACAACAGTCAAGAAATGGTGGAACCAATCTGAAATGCCCATCAAGAGATGAATGGATCAGAGGAGGCATATATACACAATAGAAGATAAAGTAAATAGAGATAAAAACCTGCCATTGCAACCACATGCATGGAATTAGAGGGAATTATGCTCTTTGAAATAAGTCAGCAGGAGAAAGATAAAAACCTAATAATTTTATTCAACATTTGGGATACAAAGAAACAAAGCAAACAAGCAGATAAAAACAAAAACAGCCCTTGGACACTGACAAGAGAACTGAGGCGACCAGAAGGGACAAGAATGGGGGCTGGAGCAAGGGGGTTGGGCATCACTGGACACCTGCTGGAGGACTGTTGGAAATAGGTGGCCGGCACTGTGCACAACACATATATTTTATTAATAGTGAAACTTCACTCCTACATTTACATTGTTTCTTAAATCAAAGTCATCTCAATTTAAAAAAAAAAAGAGTAATAAAATAAATTAACCCAAATTGTCCCTGAATTCCATCCAGAGCCTGAGGTCTGTCACTTTCCATTCTAGAACATAACATTAAATCAGGATTTTCTCTTTCAATAACATATCTCCAGGGTCACTTCTAGAGCTGCAGCTCCATTGTTGGGGTTTCCCAAGGATGTGGCTTGGCCATTATTTGGGGCACACTGCCACCCCATGGCTCTTCCTGAAGAGTTTAGCATGAAAAACATCTATAATACAGCAGCCTTTTAGGGCACTGGACCAAACCTGCAAATTAATGCACTGGCTCATCACAATTCATTAATCAAACTCAGACTGGATTTAACAACAGATTATTAAAGACTCAGAATTATACCCACAGAAGAAAAAAAAAAAAAAGGCAGCTCCCAGAGGGTCAAATGTAATGTGAATGGTTTTACATAAAACCATAAACCTGCTATTAAATTAAAAACAAGAAAAATGATGTCCATTGCTTATCTTCAGTCAGCTTTTTTTAAAGGAATGTTATACTAATTTATTTCTTTGCTGTTCTCAGTTACACAGTAAAAGACTGAAAGTTTAAACAGCAGTGGTTCTGATGACGGTTGAGCAACTTGTACTAACTGTACTGAAAGAGGTAAGGAATCAACGCCATCACTCCCATAATTTACTCCTGATAGAACACTGGTAACGCTTTCAACTGCTGCTTGACATGAAGACTCCTTGTGGTGACTGACTGCAGGGCTCACCCCTTCTGACAACGCCCGACAAACAACTTGGCCACCTCGTCCCACAGTTTCCTGATCTATCTCCCCCTTGCTCTTCCACTGATGAACAGGTCTGTTCTCTTGTGAACAAAAGCAGAAAGGGGAAATAATGAATTCTTCTCTCTTCAGGGAATTGATGCCGACCCTCTGGGGATGCCCAAAGACCCATCAGCCTTCAGAAAGCAGTGATTTCACAGACCCCAGCGCTGCACCCGGCTGTGCAATGCGTTTTTTCAAGACTAATACTTGAGAGCAGCAGCCATAGATAAAGAGCAACGCAATAAGAAGAAATGTGGAAAAAACAAATTTAAAGAACTATGTGATTTTTGTGCCATCTCCCTTTTCCCCCATTAGGATTGAATCGTTAGTTCTGTTTTTGCAGAAACAGAAGCAAAAATCACTAGCACACATGCTGATCAAGGCAGGTTAGTAACATTTCTGGAAATATAAAATGTTTTATTCAATGTGTTTTTGGTCTTGATATGCATAGGGTGTTTTGGTCTTAGTATTATTTTAAGCTCTAAACGCTTAAAGAAAAGAGACGATGACGCATATAGAATATATGTATATAATACATATTATTTATACACACATGCATATATCTAAAGATAATTAATAACTACTCTCTTTGAAGTTAAGCTCTGATAAACTGCTCATGCCAAGATGGCATAAAATAATGTTATGAGTGAGACAAAATGCACCAATGACATATGTAATATATATTTAATATATTATTATTATATGTATCTACAATAGAGAGAAGTTCAAAATAGTCAATACATTCACAATTTATCACAGAGATTCTATACAAGCTAATGTTTGGATTTTGGTTTTATTGCTGTAGTTACAACCTAAGTAGCAAGTACATAGTTCAATTTTGTCCCTCCCCTCTCTTAGCCCCTGGCATTCTTTCCTAACAACTAAGAATCAGAACCCATTTAACACAGCACAATGAAAAAAGTCTTCATCAATTGGTCAGCAATTACTTAAAATGAAAGGTATTCACTCTGCCAGGGCATCAAACCTGGCATATAGTAAGTAGTCCATAAATATTTATGGAAGTAAAAAAATGAAATTCCTTCTTCTCTTTCCAAATTAAAATATACTATAGTAGGGCTAACCTCCCAAAATCAGTTTAATCACTACTAACTCCCACAAAGTGTTATCATGGAAATTAACTACAAACAAAGGCCTCATAAAAATACTTTGGATTTTTGCAGTGAGCCTCCAATCTCATGCAGATGCTTATAATTCTCTCACATGGGAAATGGATACAACAGAAGAAAAGTTATAGTTATTTGAAAGCACAGTTATAAAACTCCCATCACAGAAACTAGGGACATGGCAGGTTGCAAAGGTAAACAAGGAAACAAGCCTTAACTCTTGAATGGCAGCAGTGTGGACAGAAGAGTACTATTGATATTCCTTACTTTTCTCAGTGAAACAAGTGAACAAAGTTCAGTCATAGCTAGAATGTATGAAGTCCTTGCCCTGGATGGGTTTCTGCTCTGTGGATGATGTGAAACAATTCCATCATGTAGCCACTAGTGTTACTGCTTTACAGAGCAGGAAATTCAGAGCTGCAGTAACACACCGGAAGTTACACGAGGAATTTGCAGCGCCAACATGACATCTCACCCGCCTGACAACAAAGTCTTATGACGTGATACTCTCTAGCCTGCTCTTTTCTCACACCCTTCTTTTACGTGTTCCACTGGAGCTACCCAGGATTCCCTCAACATTAAAATAAAATTACTGAAGGAAAGGTCTGGGTTCTCTATAGACATTTGTGTCAATTCTCCTTAGTGACCTAAGAACCCTCAGTAGACCTAAGAACCCTCAAAATGTACTGCCATGTAAATTCTCCATGTGTATGGTATTAATTTGGGCTCTTCTCTTAAAAAAAATAGTTCTTAAAAATATAAGTGGCAGGTTAGCACAGTGGTTAACAATTTGGGTAATGGTTTGATTGCCCAGATTAGCTCTCCAGTTTCTTTGAATTCCTAATCTGGTCAATTTTCTTATCTTCTTTGAGTTTCTGTTTTTTTCATAAGCAAAATGGGAGTTGTAACAATACCAGCATCATAAGGAGTATAGTGATAATTCAATGAATTAATAAATGTGAAGTGTTAGGTACCTGAGACAGAGAAAGTGCTCAATTCATGTGGTATGCTATTTTTAGCTCTTAGGGCTCTGCTGGCTCTGCTCATTCACCTTCAGCATATCAATTGATCAGCTTCTAATCACCAGGTTTTATTAAGCATTTAATATACCTCAACCTAAATAGCAAAATCATCTGAAAAAATAGTCTAGTCTAAGACATCAGGTTGCAAATTCTTTGACATAAAGGACAATTAGGCAATTTCTCACTAAGTCCTTGGTGATAGAACCCAGTGGCCTACCCCACAATGGACACAGATTCTTTTAAGTAATTATAATAATAGTAATGGTAACAGTAATATAGTAATAGCAGAGACATTTAAATTATGAGAGTAACTTGAAATATCACCTTTCATAATGGCTCTAATATATGACCAAATTAAGTTTCTAAATATTTACAATTATTAGAATCAATAAATGGCTGAGTTAAAAACTATGAATCATACAATGTCTATATGCCCATAGAACCCAAATTAGTCTCTTGAAACACAAAATTCAATAAACACATTACCGGTCAGTGAGAAACTTGAAAATTACAAGTTGGAGAAGTCAATAAACTATAGTTACCTGTAGCAGACATCTGTAGATCCTTCCCTCTTGACTGGAAAACAAAAATGATTTAGTTCATTTATAGAAAATAATGTAAGAAAGAATACACAAAAATCGAATGTAAATTGAATAAAGTATAAATTCCTTCTTCTCTTCTTAGCCTAAAGCATCCCTAGATAAAGCATCCCTTAGACAAGGAACGCCGATTGTCTCACAAGTCAAAAATCTCTATGACCCTAGGTAAATGGGGCTGTCGAGGCTTATCCTAAGCTATATTTCATAAAATCATTCTCTCTGGGTCAATAAAATGCAAATGCTAAAATTATCTTGTTAACCATCAAAATAAAAGGAAACTTGAGAATAAAGTCATTCTTAATTAAAATGAGCCTCTTAATTCTTTTACTAACTAAATTAGATATTAACACTGTAAACACTTAACTGATTAAAGAAAGATTCTACCCATACCCCCAATTAGAAAACAATTTATATATGATGTAGCTTATAACTATTTAGCATTGTGGTTGGGGTAAATCTCTTTGGCCTACTTCTTAAATGATTAAATACTCTCCATCTGACTGAAGAGATGTCCTTAGAGTTGCATTTTGCATGCTAAAACATTCTTAAAACACATAAGCCATCGCTCAAGATTTAAGAGGGAAAAAAATCTTAGTGACAGTACATTCATTATGTCTTTATTAAAGCTGGACTTTTCCATAGGGTTATGCTCAGCTGAAAATGAGACTCAGTTTAATAACAAAGTGAGCTTTCCTAGAACTGCAAAACTTATAAAATTTTATGTTTAATGTGTTCCTTAATTATAGAAAACTCTGCAAAGAATAACGTCCTTGAAATTTACTATGCAAATGCTCTTAATTTATGACAAATTGCTCCTTAACACACAAGTATTAAATCTATATTAGATTTGTTAAGGTAATGTACTAATATGCATCACTAAGGTCTTAAATTTCTAAGTAGCAATGTTTGTTAGATGCAAATAAGGATTACCTTAATTAAAATACACTATCCCCAGTCTCTCAACAGATTTAGCTCAGTCTTTATATAGGACAGGTTCATTATCTACCTCAAGTTAATAAAAGTGTGACCTACTGTGGTTATATCTTTTAAAATTTAATTTTAATTACTATTTTGTTAATGGAAATAAAGCACTAAAGAATTGTGAAGACGATCCAAAAGCCATTTTAAAAACTTAATTAAAATTCCTTTTGAAAGCTTCAAAAGGAATTTAGCACTTAGATGGTTTGATAAATGATGACCTTATAAATACAGCATTAGATACCAACTCTACAAAAGAAATATAATTGAATGAAACATACTTTAGAACTATAGCACTTGTTCAGTCTGTATCTTGAACTAAGGATCCAACTAAATAGGTATCAATGAAAAACTTTCTATTCAAAATGCTAGCACCAAACAAAGGTTTTTAACAAAGAAACAAAATGAGTAACCATTACACAGTGCCTCAAATACATACACCTGAAATGCATTCAGAGTTTTTGCATAAAACCATCATAGCTTAATTCAGGTAACGGCAGATGTGTTCAGTTTGTCTTCTGGTCCTTCGGGACCTGAATATAAAATTAAAAGGCTAGTAAGATGTATAAAACTCAGTACCGAATTTTATTAAGCAGCTTCCTCCCCAATTTAAATTTCAAAGGTTTACACATATATTATTGATCTTATCTGTGAAAATATTGGTTCAGTAAGTAGCCTTTAAACATAACACAATCCAGAGATTTTATTGAGATTTACTACTCATAAAAAAGATAAGAATATGAGAAGTAGGGTATAACAAAGAGCATGCTCCAGGCAAGAAACACATTCTTTGTGATATTCAAAATATATTTAGCAGCTCTTATATTACAAACCCCGCAATGTTATGGTTCATAATGCAATTTGAATTTTTGTACCAGACTGCTTAACTACCTCCAGTAAGAAAAATTCCTGAATTCATTAGCAATAATGATTTTTTTCTTCTTATACATTTATTTGATGGAAAAGGCATCTTGCCAGACACCCAACCCTTACTCTGGCCCCCCCCACCAAAAAAATCAGTATGCTATTCCATTTAGAAGAAATTCAAAGCTCTAGTCTTTTAAATATAGGAATGCCAACTTCAAAAAATTTAAAGAAATTTGACTAAAAATGAAAAAAAAAACATAGAAATGACAGGATAACAATTAAGTTGAATTCTTGTAATTCTGTATTAACCTAGCAATGTGATTTAAAGGCATACTGACAAATTTAACCTTACTGAACTTCTGTAAAAATAATAGAGTCCCTCTCTTGGTATTTTTTTAAAATTTACCACACAGGAAATTGCCAATTTATAAGTGATTCATTTTCCAAGAGTTTATTTATATGTCACCTTTTTGAAATGTAAAATAAATATTATCCTAGAAGCAGTGAATGGGGATTAAGTTTATCCACAAAAAAAATCTATAAAAGCTTAATTTAGCCTTACAACACAGTTGAAAATCTTGCAATGAAATATAGCAGAAAGCAAAACTGTTTCAAAACTAGTAATTAAAGAAAATTGAAAATTAAATTGAATAAAAGATAGTTTATTATTCTTGAATGTTCTAGGAATAACAAATTTAATTGGAGAGAAAGAAAATGAAGATGAAACCTTTGTGAGATTTCTAAAGGGAACTTCTGAGGTTCTTCAAGGTCTTTGCAAGTTGTCACCGATTCTGTATTATGGCTTAATTTTACGTGACCATATAACAACATGCATTGCTTGTACAGTTAAGTTTAAAAATCAGTGTCTTTCCCTTCCCTTATTGCAGATATTCTTCAACATTAACTTCACTCATTAATAATTATAAGGCTAATTTTAACGGATGATTGGAATAGATAAAAAGTTATGATGGAGAAAGATTTTTATGGAGATGCATACTCACTGGAATGAGGAAAGGAGGGAGGAAGGAACAATGGGGAGGTTTTAGAGAAAAGGGTGTCATGTACACGGGAGAAAAAGACAACTTGAGGTCTCTTGGTTCTTGGAATTTCTGTGTATGCGCGCACGCATACGTGCGCATGCTCACATGCTCACACATAAAACAGACGAAGAACAGAGAATAGAATTTCCTGACACCTATCCTTCCATTTTGCTTAGTATTTTGAATCTCAATTTTGAGAGTAAAATATGTCAAAATGGTGAATGATGTATATGATCACTTAAATATATATAAATAATATGTAATTGTATTATTAAATTATATAAATAGTACACATTGAGAGGAGGCAGAGTAAATAAGCCTTATAATAATTTAGAGTTTTTGCATAAAATCACAGCGGTGGTGTTATATTATTATAAAGTATTTTGCTTGTATTTTGGCCCTCTGAGATGTATGCAAATCATTGCACTGATAATGTACTGCATAAAACTGTGTACCAGATCTATATTAGGCAAGGACAAAACAAAACTAAACAAAAACAAAACAAACCCTCAAATCTTTTCCATATTCCTTTGTATTGGGACTCTTAACAGTGTGCAGGGATTTCCCACAGTCCAAACTTTTCTCAAGGAAGACCCCTCAGTTTTAGGGTTCTGTGAACACTCTGGGAAAAACTGAATTTGAATCAGGAATAAGACTAAGATTTCCACTAACAACCCTATTGTCCAATGGTGTTTCAGAGGATCTATCCAATACAGTAAAGCAGGATAAAGAAATGCAGCATAAATCACAAAGAAAGAAATAGTATTATCATTCTTTGAAAAGTGATATTCAAAAACTTGAGACAATCAACTAAAATCTATTAAAACAAAGGAGTTGAAAGGAATAGCAAAATATGAAAGCAATCATTTTCACTTATACTACAACAATAATTTGGAAAATATAATAGGAAAAAATGCTCCACTCATAATAGGAATTAAAAAGAGAGAACATCCAAATGAAAAATGGGCAAAGAATATTGGCAAGCAATTAAGAGAAATATGCAAATTGCCAATTAACATATGAACAGATGTTCAACCTCAATAATAATCAAAAATACATAAATTAAAACAAGATACCATTTTCCCCTTATGAGAATTGAAATGATTAAAAACGTGGGTAATACCCTATCTTGACATGAAATGTGTTTGGAAAAGACACTCTCCTACAAGTAGAATTACTCAGAGTCCAGGGAGGAAATAAAGAGTGCACTCAAACTGGGTAATCTGAAGAGCATTTAATAAAAGGATTATTCGAAAGAGTCTGGGCAGAATGGAAAGAATTCAGAAGGGATAAGCCAATGCCCAGGGCTAAAAGCAGAGCAACAAAGCAGAGCAGAGAGTCTTACCTACCAGAACTGTGACCTCAAGTCTAGAGAGAGCACCAGCCCTCAGTTGCCCCACAGGGAGAAACCCCAAAAGCAGTATTTCAGCTGATCTTGTCTCCCTCTCATCTCCTGCCAGTGCCCCCATCAATCCAGTATTATAAGCTAGGAGGTGAAGGACCTGTACTCACAAAGCAGACTGCCAGAGCTCCAAACAAAGTGGAGAAGGGTCGGGGACCACCCAGAGGGACAACAGCAGCTATCCAGCATGTTGAGGGAAATAAAAATCTGGTAAAGCCAAGTTGGGTGACAAGTTTTCAATGGATATGTAAATTTAAATATTCACAAATAATATACACTTTGAAATGTTGAAATAACATTGAAAAAACAAAAGTCGATGAGAAAAAATATCAAACCTTAACAGTGTTTGTCTCTGAGGAGAATTGAGAAGCACAAGGCTCTAAGACAGCCAGGTCTGGGTTTGCACCTTGATTCTAGCTGCTCAGTCAAAATTCTTTTTCTTGAAACAAAACAGAAGGAAAATCAAACTGATTTGAGGGGATTTCACACCATGAAATCATGGGGAAGCTGGCACAGGTCTGCCTTCAGAAAAACCTGGTCCAGGGACTCTAGCCTTCATCAAGTCTCTCTCTCTCTATTTCTTTTTCTCTCTCTTTCTCTCTCCACCCTCCCTCCCCTCTCTCTGGTTTGTCTCATCCTCTCAAGCCAGTTGTTTCCACAAGTTTAATCATGGCCACTGGCAATACTAAAAATGTATGTTCCAAGCTTCAGGGCTTGAGAGAAGAGTATCCCTGATATCAGCGAGATTATTCCAGGAAATAAGACCTATTGGGCCTCCCTGCATCACATGGCCAACCACAAGTGAACCATATAGCAGGCCAGGCAAAGGGCACAGCGACCGGCCCTTCCTGGCACAAATGTCCAATTTGTGGCCAAAAAGCATGAACATTATTATCGGTCCCCAACATTATACGTTGGGATAGAGGAAGTTCAATCTCCTCCAAAGAGAAAATATCTCCTGGAAAATAAAAAGGTAAATAAATACTATATAAATGATAGATTTGGGTAAATTACTTAACTTTCTCTGGGTTTCTATTTCCTCATTCATAAAATGAAGGTAGTAATGGATCCTGTATCACAGAACTATTCTAAGTTTAACCACATAGGTTAATCTTACTCTTACTTTTTTATTCTTTGTATCTTTTTATTTCAATATTATTTTGTTTTTTTAAAGGAGACTACATTACTTTTAATTGTGAATAAGAAAGCTATTTCCATTTTGAGAAAAAAATAAGAAGACGTTGTGGCACCTGTTTTTAGTCAGGTTTTATCTTCTTCTCACCGCCATGTTGAGACTTCTAGGTGAAAATTAAACAGCCTGACTCAGCAATTGGGTGTCAACAAAAATAAGAGACCATGTATGGACTGGGACAGCAAAACCTCACACGAAAACCTTCCTTCTACAGACTTTTGCTTCTCAATCATGGACAGGCAGATGGATTTAAGGGCCAATGCAAAAGGTTTCACAATAAATGATTGATTGGGACCATTTCCTTCCCTGGCCCTTTAAAGGTCCCCTCTGCCCAGACCCTGATAGCACACACCATGGGACCTCCCCTGTATTGTGAAGTGGATCATGATACCTATTGTCCAATAAATGCGTTATAATTAGATTGTCATCCTATTATTTTTCAGTCAACAAAATTAATGCCAACTGTGGAAGAGCCAATAGGTAAGTTAACTTAAAATTTGTATCACTTTTATATTTTCTATTTATTTACAAGTTTATATTTACTTTTTATGTTTGCTATTAACCTATTATTAATAATTACTGCACTATGTATTTCACATACATTATCAAACTTAATCCTCACAAAGACTTCATGAAGTAGTTACAATTTCCATTTCCCTGACAAAACTGAAACTCAAAGAAGTGAACAAACTTATCCAAATTTACTGGTTATAAAACCAGTAATTAGTAGAACTGTGATGTCAAACTCAGGCCTAATTAAAGAAGCAACCTGGAAACTACATCCTGGGAGCCAATGTCCCCTTGCAACTCTCTTCTATCAGGACCCATAAGCAAAGAATGGCTTTCCACTTTGCAATTGTTGAAATAAATGAAAAACATCCCTTGTGATACATGAAAATTACATGAAGTTCAAATTACAACATCCATAAAATAACATTTCACATAAGGGTTTACATCCTCTGGGCTGTTTGTCTACATCTCCTGGGCTGCGTTAGTGCCTGAGTGAGTAGTTGGGACACAGATCACATGACCCACAAAATCTAAAATATGACTATCTGCTCCTTTACAGAAAGTTTTCATACCCTAGTCTAAATCAAAACTCATTTCTTTCAAGTACATTTCTCTGCCTCTCATTATGAGATCTCTGGTTGCTCTTGCAAGAGTATTCCAGTGTGAAAAAGTTCACCCTGGGAGATGGGGGTGAGAGAGAAGTAAGCAACCACACCTGCTTAAAGACACTTGATCTCATAGGGCCCGACCTGGTTAATACGTAGATGGGGGAAGAGGTTTAAAAAAAAAATGCACCAAATATAACATCTACTTAAGACAGAATGAGGGAAAGAAATGACTTCTGGCACACAAATCAGCCATTCACTTACATAAAATGTTGTTAAGGTATGTCACTCACTATCACACAACAGTGACAATATCCAGTGGATCTGAATACTTTTTTGGAATAAAAAGTTTAAAAGTAAACCCTGCATTACATCCTAAATTTATAGTATTCAAAAGCCACAAAAATAAAAAGGGTGGTAATAAGGTGTGATCTATTAAAATTCTTATAACAGAACCTAAAAATCTTTGAATATGTAAATAACTATAGCTCATCTGTTTTTCACTGTACATAAAAAAACGTGGACTGCTAGATTCAAAATTATCTTGAGGGAGCTCTAGTCTATTTCACCAGGGCTATATTTACAGCATCGCTGAAAAATAATTTTCAACTATTTTCTCAAAACTCACTTAAGACTGTCCAATTACATGCATTCACGCAATCTTTTCTCACCGCCTGTAGACTTGTTTTGTTTCTGATGTAGTCAAAACATCAACATCAAGAATGATTTTTAATCAGAGATGGGATAGTTAAGCTATGACTCCCTTTTGTTTTATTATCTATGTATCATGCTACTAGATATACATATATGTATTCATATATGTATATATACATATATGTGTATATGTATACACACGTATATATATAGTTTCTAAGTCCTTTAAAAATTTAAGCTAATAAAGGTGTATTTTAAGAATTGGGCTTAGAAAATGTATGTATTCCCTTATGGTTTGAAAATATACGTCAAGTAGGTTTAAGATATTCTCATCACTAGATCCATTACTCAATTCAAAACATGAGTTCACCTACGGTTACTAATGTGCCACCTGGCTCCAGAAGAAAGAACACTAGACCTAAGCTGGGAAAGCAAGTACCAACCGCCACTAGTTCAGTACATGATCTTCAGGGAGTTTCTTAGCCTCTGCTTTCACTACTTTTGAATGGTTGTGTATATTTTGTATACCAAAACCCTTTGTGAAGTGCAGAGTCCTGAACAAAATGTGAGTTTGTATCATTGTCCTCAATAATTGTCCTTACTATTTCAAAAGCAGCTAAGTTAGACACAACACATTTCAGAGATAGAGCCAGTCCATTTTTAAGCAAGTTTATGATAACTTCTTAAGGTTAATAAATCATGCCATTTATGTCATAAGCAACAATACAAGCAGAAATTAAATAGGAAACGGTTGATGGGTTGAGGGAAACAGAGAGCATCTTATTCTAACACATTTTCTTTGTCTCATTGGGCTTGATAAAACTCCAGTGAAGTCTTGATTGGAGATTGCATATTACCTGGCAGGTTAACCTTTATACACTACAGGATTTGGGTTCAAAAGCTGATGACAAACCCACCATGTGTCTAAAAAACTGATCTTTTCAATTCTACTGAGTAAGCAGGTTGAAATGGCTATGCCTGTTAATTAACCCCTGAATCCCGTCAAGGTAATTGAAGTATAAATTTGAGATAAGATTTATATGGCAGACACAGTAAAAAATTCCAGAGCACGCTTCTCATCACCCTGTGCCTCTTCCTATCTCAGTTTGACAAAAAGCATATTCCACAGCCTTAACCCAGATCCACTGAAAGGCACAGAGTGTGCACTTTGAAATAAAATTAAAACGTCACACCTTACACGATATTGTCAAATATGTATTTTACAAATGTCTGGTCTTACAGAATTTTTTTGTTCTCCTTGTGTGTACTTCTGTGCAGAAAAAGGATAAGCAGATGCATTGTTATCTTTTCGCATTTTGCTAAACATGGTAGTATTAGGCCAATGATAAGATTTCAACTATTTTTATTTAGAAATGATTTTAATTATAGACAGTGATCTGTTTGGCTTTGTTCAAAATCAGCTCCAGGATGATCCTTCTTCTATTTCCATTAACTATGAAATTAAATAGAGGAGACAATTTTTAAAAGAGAACTACTGCTTTTAGCCTGAAACTCTAAGTGTTAAATTTCTGCCTGCAGTGGGTTTTTTCAATTAAATTATAAACCATGGGTAATAGAGATTTATAATGGGAATGCTGATACAATCTTAACTATAGGGAAACCATCTGACACGCTCTATGCCGTGTATGGATGGATTATTTGCATTAAATTACCTTTAGGAAATGCGAACAAAACAAAGAAAAATGTAAAGCTTGTCGCATTACTAGCATAAAATTAAAGTTCTTGAATGTATAATTGTTCCGTACCCAAAGCATTAATGGATTTTGTTCTTAGAGTTCAAAGACCTCCTAATTAATATGCAGAATGGTCTCATTTTATAAGCAAGTTTGTTTTCTTTTTCTCAAAATAAGAGACAGTTCTTTGCTGGAGGAAAATAGTATGAAGTTTAGAAAACACTAGCTAATATTGATATAAAAGCCCAGATATCCACATAGCCAAAAACAATAACAACTACATGTTATTAGAATATTTATATTTCTTCAGCTCATGTGTAACTATAAATTTTATGTTCAACCAAATAATACCTAGCTTAGGAGGATTACATTCACAAACTATAAAGAGAAAGCATGGTCTTTCTTTATAAGGGTTTATTTACCTCCTTATATAATCATTTTTAACTATTAAAAAGAAATAAAACCCAATAGAAAAAAGACATTCCTGGCCTTAGCAGTATAAATTTAAATGATGTGACTCCAAATAATTACAAAGCAAGTCTGCTCCTATTTACATGACCACAGTCATCAGAATTTGTACAAAGAAAAAATATACAAAGTTTGAACTACACTATATTAAAAAATTCTCTCCGGAATTTTTATTATTTTTCTAAATAAATATCAAAATGCTATAACCCTGAGAAGTGATATACTGGGATATTTTCTTTAATAAATTTCTTTCCAATGTGGACAGAAAAGAACAACCGATTTTGATTCTGACTATGTATTTTAAATAATTAATGTTCTTTAGAACATTTTACAATGTTACAAATCAAGCAATAACCACCATCATATTGTCTTGTTTCAGGAAATGTATTCATTTCTTTTGACCAAGAAATAATGTTCCTGCAAAAGAGATATGAGGTCTTAAAACACAGTGCTGGACCGAATGTGTCTCACTCGTTAGAACAATGGTACATCAATCTACAGGACTCAGCCTCCAGTGCTCAGTGCCAGGATTCAGAATAAGACTCCTCTAATATGTATTATTCATATAGCAAATATTGACTGAGAATCTACTATGTGCCAGGAAATGGGTTAGACTCCCCATCATTACCATTAACCCACACAATCTTTTTATTTATATTGCACATTTATATTCAACAGCTATTACCTTCTACAGCTAGTTGAAATTATTCCATTAGCAGTACAATAAATCCTTAGAATTTTTAGGGTATAAATTCATACCAAGTACATTAGATAAAAAGGAATTCTTTTCAAAACTCTAGAAGAGTTAATGAAGAAAGAAGGACAAAAAATTTTTAATGTCTGTTTCAATTCCTGAACACAAAATTTATACTCAATAAACTAGATGAATGAATGGTTAATCTCAATATTAAATAATTCCCACGTCCCAAAATTAATTAAAATCAGAAAAGTTTAAAAGTACACTTTTAAATGGACGCAATACAGAGCACATATTTGACATTGTATTTTGATGGTGAAAATGCTCCTATTTATTCAAGTGTCTTGGCAATAGGAGACTTTCATTATCTCATTAAATAAGTATGTAAAGACAAAAAGTGATAGATGCTTTTTAAAAAAAAATCTCTAAAAATGACTTGATCATTTGAAACTTACTTAACTCAGAAAGGGTCCAGTAGCCCAGTATAATAGCTGGTATTAAAATTGTTTTAACTTTGCCAAGGAAAAAGTATGAACCTTTCTGCTAACTCTGCATACAAAAATGTTGAAATCAGCATTGTTAATGGCAGAAGAAAAAAAAAACTCTTTGATTTCTTTTGTATTTTTCGTCTTAAAGTGGAATATAATAAAGTATTTCATTTATAAAGTACTTTAAAGTTTACCAAGCAGTTTCAGCAATCCACCTTCTTTGAAGACACTTACGAGGTTTCCCTGAGAAATTACTACCCACAGATCATTAACTGTGACAGTTCTATTGTGTTTCTAGCTAGTTAAACCACATCTACAATAGAGAATTCCGTTGTGGGTGCCACATTTTAAGAGGGACATTGACCAATTAGAAAGTAATGAAAGGCAAATGTCCAAGTGAATAGGAGAAGCTATAATTTTTGATAAATTATTCAAGCAACTTGGGAAGTAAAAAGTAAGGAAAGACAATATCTGCTTTCAAATATTTGAAGGGCTGTCATAGAAGAGTATACTAATTCTATGTTGCTCCAGAGAGCAGAACTCCTACAAAAAGCTGGAAGTTAAGAAATACAGATTCTGATTCAATGCAAGAAAGAAATAGTATCCGGTTGTGCTGTCCAGTAACAATGACAACTGCCTCATTAGGGTGGCACCAATCTCTGGAGGTTTCCACATGGAAGATGGATGCCTGTCAGAGCTAAATTTTTTTTTTAATTATTGTACTGGGTAAAGAGTCAAAGTTAAAACCTCTTATGTTTCTTTCTAAGTCTTAGATTCTGTTTTTCTAGATAAAATACACAAATGCAGCACAAAGGAGATTTTTTTTGTATATTCAGTTTTCAAATAGCAAACTTTTTTTAAGGATTTTTTAAAATAAACGTAAGATTTTGTGATCCACAGAATATCTACTCCCAACTAAAAAACAAGTCCTATGGTCATTTAAAACACCCAATATATATGAAACAAGAAGTAAACAAGTTTCAGGCATAAGGTCCTACATGCTCTATTCACATATAAATCCTTATCTTAAAACCACTTTTATTTGTAGAGAAACGCTGTGAATTTACAATGTGCACAAATTTTGGGATCACTACACAATTTAAGAATAAAGGGAATTCGCTCTCCTCTTGAATGTGCCAGAAGAGAATGAAGAAGACATTTCCCTCGGAGGCTATAGCTTTGAATAATTGTTCTGTTGGCTCCTTGAGTTCTCTTTGTCTTACACGTTGGGCTGAAGAGCTAATATAATTCTCTTCCAAATATACGTTTATAGAGCTATGTCCTAGTTCTGGTTTTACTACCAAATGTGTGAATAGTCTTGGGTAAGTCATTTTCTCCAGCATCTCACTGTAAAAAGAAAATGGACTAAATCTTTTTAGTTCTTTCTAGTTCAAAATTCTCTGAGTTCTATATCTATACACCCCACCTACCAGTCAAGCACTATCAAATTTCAGCAACAAAATAAAAACATGAAAGGCAATTTTTAAAGCCTATAATTGTATTAAGAAAATAATACAAATGAAAAAGAGATAAAGTTTTAAAAAGCACGTTGTGATGGCTTTACATACGTAAAGGAAGACAGACTCTCACTGGTGATGATTAAAAAGTCTAAGTTCTGCTCCTCTAAAGTCATAAAATCTGGAATAAGTGACAAGAAAGGTAAGGAAGAGACAGTAGAGAAGTGAAAAAGCAAAGCAGAGGGAAGCAAAAAGAGGAAAGAAATAAGCAACCAATTTCTACAACGAAAAGAAATGGTGAGTAGGGAAAAAGAGGAAAAATGGAGCAGAGTTAGCAAAATTAAAAGAGAGGAACCAACATTTGGTAGAACATGGAAGAAATGGGGGGCCTTCTAGTAGAAACAGACGTTGAAGTTCAGCCACTTGACAGACCTGAAGAGGGTTTCACCACACAGCACACCTTGATGATAGTGTGACTGTTTCAGGCAATGACAATAAAGCAAATGTTGCAAGCAAACGAGTCACACAACATTTTTTGTTTCCCAGTGCATATGAAAGTTGTGTTTACACTATGCTGTATTCTATTATATGTAAATAACATTATATATATATATATATATATATATACCTTAATTAAAATTTCTTTATACAGCACCCCCTGGTGTCTTAGGCACTTAACCTGGTAGCTGGAGTGTAGATAAGGACCTGGCTTTGAGACCGAGGGCTGGGGGGAGGGTGTGCTGGGTGTGGGGGTGGGGTGGGATGGGGAGCAACAACCAAAAAATAAACAAATAAAATGTTTCTTCCTCCTCCCTTCATACCTACCTTCATTCTTGCCTACCTTTTTTCTTTGAAGAAGAGAAAAAACTTTATAGCTAAAGTGTGCTCAGTATCATCTGAGCCTTCCTCAAGTCATAACCTTTTTGCTAAGGAAGGTTTTGCCTCCATGTTGATAACTGCTGCTTATTAGGGTGGTGGTTACTGAAGCTTGGGGTAGCTGTGGCAATTCCTTAAAATAAAACAACTAAGTTTTCCCTGGGCTCCTCCTTTCACAAAAGATTTCTCTGTAGCATGCAATGTTGTTTGATATCATTTTACCAACAGAACTTCTTTCAAAGTTGTAGTCAATTATTTTAAAACAGATTGCTGCTTTATCAACTAAGTTTATGTAATATTCTAAGTTGTTTATTATTATGTCAACAATGTTTACAGCATCTTCACCAAGACTAAATTCCATCTTAAGAAACCCTTTCTTTTCTCGTCTGTAAGAAACAACTCCTTAACCATTCAAGTTATCACGAGATTGCAACAATTCAGTCACATTTTCAGGTTCACCTCTAATTCTAGTTCTCTTGCTATTTCATCACATCTGCAGCTACTTCCTCAACTGAAGTTTTAAACCCTCAAAGTTATTCAGAAATCAATTTCTTTCAAACTCTTCTTCATATTGATATTTTGACCTCTTCCCATGAACCATGAATGTTCTTAATGGTATCTACAATGGTGAACCCTTTCCAGAAAGTATTCAATGGCCTTTACCCAGATCCATCAGAGGAATCACTATCCATGGCAGTTCTAGCCTTGAAAAATATATTTCATAATTAACAGGACTTGAAAGTTCAAATAATCCCTTGATCCAGGGACTGGAGGGAAAAAAAATGTAGAGCTAGCAGGTATGAAAACAGTAATCTCCTGGTACATATTTATCAGTGCTCTTGGGTGACTAGGTGAACTGACAATGAGCAGAATATTTTAAAAGGAATCTTTTTTTCTCAGTCATAGGTCTCAACAGTGATCTTAAAGCTATTCTGTAAACCATGTTGTAAACAGATGTGCTGTCACCCAGACTTTGTTATTCAATTTGTACAGAACAGATTAAATTTATCATAATTCTTAAAAACTCTAGCGTATTTGGAATGGTAAATGAGCATTAGCTTCAACTTAAAGTTACCAGCTGCATTAGGCTCTAATAAGAGAATCAGCCTGTTTGGTGAAGCTTTGAAGGCAGGCATTCATTTCCTCTCTTTAGCTAGGGAAGTCCTAGAGGCATCTTATTCCAATTATTATTTTGTTCCCATACATTAAAAATCTGTTGTTGGTGTATCCTGGTGCATAGAGGATAGATCTGCCAATTCAGCCGAGTGGAGTCCACATATATCTCAAAAACCTAGTTTGCATCCCAGAGCCAAGGGGAATAGACAGCATGAACACTAAAATATAGGTAAATAAATAAATGCTTCTTTGTCCTCTCCCTGCTTTCTTGCCTAACCGCCTTCATTCTTTCTGAAAAAAAAGAAAGAAAATTTGTTGTTTAGTATAGCCACCTCCATCAATGATCTTAGGTAGATTTTTTTGATAACTTGCTGCAGCTTTCAAATATCAGTACTTTGTACTTTGTACATTGTACTTTGATGTTATAGAGATGGTTGTTTGTTTTTTTAAAGGAAAGGTGCAGATAGTAATGCAGGTGAGTAGGCAGACAGTAAGAAGAGAAAAAGAAGTATTCTATTTATATTATTTAGTTTTGTATCTTGGTTTACACCCCCTGCCCCAGGACACATAACCCAAGTCCTTGGGGTGTACAGGGACTGCACTCAGACAGAGGCGATGGACTCAACCACTACTCCACCAAGGCGCATCAGCTTCTTCTTTACAAAATTGATGAACCAACCTCTACTAGCTTCAAACTTTTCTCTCATAGCTTCCAAACCTCCATCTACTTTTACAGAATTGAAGAGAGTTGAGCCTTATTATGAATTAGGACTTGGTTTAAGGGAATGCTGTAACTGGGGACTTCTGAGCAAAAAGCATAATGGTATTCTAGATCTACTAACTATCTTAGCACCCTGAAAATTTCTAATAATTACTATTAATAATTCTGGGAAATAACAGATTAGAATAATAAAAATAAAATCATGCTAAGCTGATTTACTCTATTAGAAACAGGAACATAAACTAAGAATGTACTAAGGTCTTAGTCAAAGGAATATTTACCTATAGGATATAATGTATGATGTGGGATGATATATGAAAATACTCACTTCCATATCTTTTCCCTTGTATTTTCTTCTGCTCTTTCCCCACCTTAAACTTTAGGGCATCCCAAATTCACTGCAATCAAGAATCACTGTTAAAGCTGGACACAGGTAAACAAAAGAATTAAATTCTTAGACAATGTATTACTTCTTTAAATTTTTATTAAGAAACTCTAGGTTTCTGGCATGTTCCAGTGGCCTACTGGATAAGACAACAGACATAGTCAACATATATACCAAGTACCCAGGTTCAAGGCCCAGGACCAGAGGGAACAACAAAGATGCATACTTAAATAAAATAAATAAATGTTCTTCCTCCTCCTCTCTCTTCCTGCTCACCTGCCTACTCCCCTTCATTCCTGCCTGAACCTTTTCTTTAAAAAGAAATCTAGATGTCTAAGAACTCCAGGCAAAATATTTAAGCCATCAATGGTAGATTTGAAATAATTCCCAATCAGTCACATTTTAGGTTTATTTGTACTAGGTATCAAACTTTATATCCATCAGGACTGGATTTAGTGGTATATGATAGAAAACATTAAATGTGGTTTAAAGGCAAAAAGGTATATTATTTGACATTTTAAAATTTCAGAAAAGTAGCACCTATTTTTAGCTAAAATTCACCCTCAAATCCCATTTCAGCCATCATGTCTACATTCCCACAGGTAGAAGGAAGGAGGGGCAGAGACAGCAGCTCCCAGTGACCCAGTGCCTTCTAAAAGCCTTCCTGGAAATCACATATACCCACATAAACATTGTTGACATGATAATAAACAACTTAGAATATTACATAAACTTAGTTGATAAAGCAGCAATATATAAGCAGCACATATACCCCTTCCACTTACTCAGAATTCATTTTGCTTGGCTTCAAGGAAGCTGTAAAATATTGTTATTTATTCAAATATCAATGTAATTCCTAAGAAGTAACTCAGAAAATTACTAATAAAACATTTCTAAGAGAGGTTAGAATCGAAATTAGGTAAATACCTAGTAATCTGTACCACCACTAGCTTTTTCTCTTTCCAAAGAACATAATATTCTCCGGACTGGCACTTCAAAAGGCTTTAGAGGAAAGAAGAGAGAGAGAGAGAGAGACAGAGAACAAACCAGTGAAACATTTCTAATTTACACTCAGTAAAATAAAGAGTATAAATGCTCTTGCATTGTTTTTGTTAAACTTTAATTCCAAATGGGTTCAGAGACAGATTGTTTCACTGCAGAAATAGCAATGTTGATTACAGGTGCTACCTTAATCTCCATTAGAAGTATTTTTAATATACAGAAGAAAGGTGAGAAGGATATTTTCAAGACTAATAGTCCTGGCCAGAAAATAAGAATCTGGAATTTAGTATAGCCATGGAATTGAATTGAAAGAATGGGTGAATATAAGAATTACTGGACTCTTTTATGGCTCAGGTGGCCAAGATGCTGACAAGCAAATTACATAAGTCCTAAGGATGTGGGGTTCATGACCTGGGACCCTGATTGAAAAACAAAAGTAAGGAGGGAAGTAGGCAGAGAGTCAGGGAAACAAGGAAGGAAGAAAGATGTTTTTTTTCCCTTCTTTCCTTCTTTCCTTGCTTCCTTCTTTCCTCCCTTCTTCCCTCCCTCCCTTCCTCCCTTCTTCCTTCCTTACTCTCTTTAAAAAAAGAAGAATCACTGGGAATTAAACTTGGCAGCAAATTGGATGCAAGGAGTAAAGAAGTCAAATAAAAACCCAAGGTTAATCCTGGGAGCCTAGTGATAATTTCAATAACAATACCAACAACAACCAAAAAAAAAAGAATAGCTAATGAGTTTCTGTAATCATATTGTATTTAAGGTGTTGGCAGAACATCTAGGTTGTAATTTCGGGCAGAAAGTTAGAAATGAATGTTTGGAGTTCAGAGAGAGGCTAAGGACCTGAAGTGTAAACTCGAGACTTATCTTTCGAGAGGGAATATCAAATACTATGGAAATGAACAAAGTTGCCATGGAATAAAGAAGTGACATACATGCATAGTTTTGTGAAATCACTCACATTTAGAACATATTTTTCTTAATTCCATGGAAGTCCCTTTGCTGATGATTTGCAGAGGCTAATCAGCTCTTAATGAAGCATCAGGGTGGGGTCCATACAGAAAGGAAAATTCCAGGATTCCCCTATAATACTTCAGAATGTCTGTTGCTAACAATGAACAGAACAGTTTAGAGCTGTGGAAAGATGCCACAAAGTAGATGAGTTCACTTTCTAAAAAAACTCAGTATGTGTCCTGAGTCCACATTTTTTATATTTGGAGCAAGTAGAAATGTGGCTTTTCATAGAATCTATTATTGTGACCAGTTCTGACTTAAGAGGAGTCTTTCAGGCCAAAGTAAACTACAGTTCATCAATTTACCTCATTTTGTCAACATCTTTCCTATCAATATGACTATAAATTCAGTATTTAATGTTTTGTAGTAGTGAAGACACAATAGTAAAGAGAGTGCAATGAGTTAAGCAGCTATGAATGGAAAGTCTTTTCTTGACCCCTAAAAAGTAAAGCTATATATATAGGAAATTTCTTGAGAGCTATGATGGCTAATTTTATGTTTCATATGGCTGGACTATATTGCCCAGATATTTTGGTCAAACATTGTTCTGTTTGTTTTTTGTGAGGGTGCCTTTGGGTGAGACTTACATTGAAATTGGTGGACTTTGAATAACACAGATGTCCTCCATAATGTGAGTGGACCTCATCCAATCAGTTGAAGACATGAATAGAAAAGACTGACCTCCACTGAGCTAGAGGGAATTCTGCCGGCAGATGGCCTTTAGACTTCAACTGACTCTTCCCTGGGTTCCGGCCTAATATCTTTGGACATGAACTTTGGCTCTTCCTGAGTCTCCATCCTACTGGTTCACTCTACAAGTTTCGGATTTGCCAGGCTCCATAATCACATGAGTCAATTCCTTAAAATCAATGTATTTGTTATTAACTGCTTCTCTACAAGGGAGATGAAAAGAGTAAAGCAATATCATTTCAAGCGGTCTGATGAAGCTGAAGAAATTGAAACTTATGATCTAGATTGTTTTGGAAAAAACAATGTAGTCAAAAAATAAAATGTAAAAAGCAAACTAATCAAAGCTTTAGATTCATTGAAACGACAAAGTGATTGAAAGTAAAATTCCCCAACATTTTTCATTTCTTGATATATATATATATATATATATATATATATATATATACCATTAGCAATTTTGCAACGTTTAGATTGTTTTTTCATAATATGTTGGAATTGCTTCTATTTTTAATCTTTTTTATTTCAAAGTCAAGATATTCTTGTCCTATGCAGTTTAGAAGCAGAAACTTAAATAACAGTTTCATTTATCAAATTCAGATTTTTATGCAACTATGAGCAAATCAGTTTGTTGCATGACTATTCCAAAATCACAACAGGATCTTCAACTTCTATAGCAGGATTTGTTCAGTTATTTGAATATTCCTTTAAAAAAGTGAGGACAACAACTTAAAGGGTCAAAAATAATGCTAATAAGCAAAAGTCTTATAAAAGTAGCATAACTGCAGTTAGAGATTATTTAGCATGCCAAGAAAACTATGTGCTTCTGCCATGCAATCATTAATCTTTACTCAGTTGAGTGTTCGATTAAGAGACAAAAAAACAAATTAGAAATATGTCAGAAACATATAATGCTTGATAGGCAAAGGGTAATTCAAAATTTAATATGTTTAACTCTCTGAAACTGGAATGTCTCTTACAACCTTGTCTATTGCCCACTTTTCACATCTGACCTCACATATTTTTAGGGAGCCCTTCCTAACTTTAATGTGCATACAAATCACCTGGGGATCTTGTTAAACTGTCAAATCTAGTTGAGTAGATGAGATTATATCCATGACCCACAACTTGAACAGCATGCATATGGTGTGGCCCGTATATACATATCATGCTCAAAGCTACATACAAACATTATAAAAACTACTCAGTCCATCAAAATTACCACTAGATGAAAACACAGTAACTTACTTTACTCAAGTCGACCAACTGATTTTAAATTGAATTGTCTCCACACAACTTGCTTTTGAAAAATATATATATATTTTATACGATATCACTTGCTGACTAAACTTACTTGTCAAATCATTGAATTCATTTTTTAAAAGTCCTATTTTCTCATAGATCTAACAGCAGCAAAGTTAAGGCAAGGAAACAGAATGATTTCCTCTGATACACTTCTCAAATAGCTGCTTTCCTCAGACTTCCTAATTCATCAGTCAATGGTACCACCATTCACCCAGCTACTCGAGGCAAAACCTAAATATCATCTTTCATTTCTTTCTCCATTCAATACAGCTTCAAATACACTCAGCTCTATCTTCAAAATGTATCCAATATCTGATCACTTTTCTCCAATGTCATCACAATCATACCACCATCATCCTTCATCTGAACCACTGAATAGATTCCTATCTCCCATCCTCTACCTGTGCTTTTCCAGTACCCATTTGTCCTATAACAGCCAGGTGATTTTATTGAAGTGTAAATCAGATATGATACCTGTTTCCAATGATACCTGTTTCCAATGAATTTCTGTTCCACTTAGAAAAAAACTTTACCTTGGGTTTTAACACTCAATAGGATCTTGCTCCTATATCCATTCCTTTATAAAAGTGTCCCTTGTACATGGCAGATGTTACCTCGTACACCGTTTTTTCCATACAGATCCCCCATTCCTCTGATTATATCTAACAAGCCTCAGCTCTTTCAGGCCTCAGGTTTTCCACATTTCTCGTTCCTACCTCTGGGACTCTCTGCTGCCTCAATTTCCTGTAGTTATTCCATTTCATTTGGCTATTGGTTCAAATATCATCTTGTTAGAGTAGATTTCTCTAACTTCTCTACTTAAAATAGCTTATCCTTCTGATCTATCTTACAATTTTGTTTACAGCTGAGTCAAGTTTTAGGATTAGAGAAATGTCTATTAATTAAAAGACTTTAGGAAATAATATAGTCCTTATTTTTCTAATTTACTAAAAATGTTGGTCTTTTTAAGTCAACTTTTATAAAAGAAGAAATAGAGAAATACACATGAAATTAACTGCATAGCTTAATTATTTTAAATTAAATGTCTAAGAAACTAGCACCTGGTCAGGAAATAGAACATAGTCATCTCCCCTCAAAAAGCAAAACAAAAGCAAAAACAAAAAAGCACCCTCCTAGGTATATTTCCAACCAAACCCAATATGCTCCCCTACAGGTAACTGTCATTCTGACTTTTATTATAACAACTTCTCTGCTTGCCTTTTAGTTTTTGCACTTAAATGTGCATCCCTAATTGCCATTTTATCTGCTGATGAACTTTTAGGATCATACAGTATATTTCACGTTTACTTCATTTGCTCAACATTGCTTTTTTAAGATAAACCCAAGCTGCTCTGTGTGATTTTCGCTCACTTGGTTTGCTATATATACTCCATTGCATGAATATACCACCATTGACCTGTCTATCCTGTGCTTTGTTTGGGCTATTAGACATAATCTTGTATGAACATCTTTATAAATGTAATTTCACGTATTGTACGTTTCTGTAAGGTGTATATTTAGAAGCAGAATTGACATGTCGTAAGGTATGAAATATTCAGTTTTTCTAGAAATGTTAAACTAAAGTAAGAGAGTCAGTTTATATTCCCATCAACTGAATAGCTGCAGTCATTGCTCTACTTTTTTGCTGATTTTTGTTATTATTCATCTTTTAAAGCTTCGTTATTTTGGTGGGTGGCTAGTGATGTTTATTGTGGTTTTAATTAATAAATGAGGTTAAGCATCTTCATATATGTTTGGCTGTTCTCAGTAGTGAAATGAAGTTCAAGTTTCTTTTGTCCATTTTTCTATAGGGTTGTCTATTTATTATTAATATTTTTGAAATGAAACCTGTATCAATTAAATGTGCCCAAATATCTTTGCTAATCCTGCAACTTTACTTTAAATGATATGTGAAAAGCTAAAGTTCTTAATTTTGATGGGGTCCAATTTACCACTCTGTTAAGATTATTACCTTTAGATCTTAGTTAAGATTAGGATCTGAAGGTCAAGAAAATATTCTTCTATATTTTCTTCTAAAATATTTTTGCCTTTCACATTTAGGGTTGTAATCCACCTGGAAGTAATCTTGGTTGTGATGTGAAGTATGAGCAAGATTTAATTCTTTTTCATGCGGTTATTCAATTGTTCCAGGGACACATGTTGAAAAGATTATCCATGTGTGATTCCTATGACATCCCATTTGAATCACCTGCTGAGCTTATAGAGTAGAACAGCCTTAGAGAATGACTACAGATTATCAAATTTAAGTAGGTAGATGACTCCAAAATTAGTTGCTATTCCAGAGGTGGTTTACTGAAGCAAGTCAGCATAGGTATGGATACTTGGTATCTAGCTCATGATGTGGCAAATGCTTCTAGAAGCAGTTTCTTTTCACCTAGAAAGTACAGTTGTATACTTTCACTTCTGAATTAGAGTTTATTTTAGGACTACAGCAACTCTGGCTATGTGCCATAATTCAGTATTCAAAGACTATTCATTTTAACATCCTACTAAACATCATTCTGATTTGCCCTGGTAAACAGAATATAACAATGCTAAATGCTTTATCAGAGGAATGAAAATAAAAATTCAGACGTTCATCAGTGGGTTGAAGTTTTAAGGTATATCCCACGATAGATCAAGATGATAAATAAATTATCTTGTGTTATATAATGCTCCGAGTCATCTTCAGATTCTGAAAGCAATCTATTTCATATCTGAATGTGATGTTCTGCCCCACTTAATGATTAACCCTTGGAGTTGCCTGTTGTGAATGGGAAAGAGAGCAAGGGTACAGATCCAAATTATAGTAGAAGCTTCCCTACTGTTTGAGCCTTATGACCCAGAAGTCCAAACAGAATTTTATATGGTTATGGCCTATGTTGATGGTGTATGGAGGACATAAGCACAATACAACCTTGGGGTCTGACATCAGTCATGTCTTCTATAGGTCATTATACTTCTCGTGGTAAAGTGCTTGTTGTATCTTGCCACTGAATCTTGTATGAGATTGAGCACCTAATCAAGGGACATCAACTGATGGTGTGACTTGAGCTACCCATTAGGAGCTATTATTTCAACCATGCAACCACAAAATTGGACAGGTACAAATGAAGTGACATGAGCTAGGTCAGACTCATGTGGATTCTGCAGGCACAAGTAAGCTGCAGGATCAATTGGCTCAGACATCTACAGCACTTTCTCCTACTGCACAGCTTATTCCTCTGTCCATACCTAGGGTCTCTTGGGGACTATCTATGACTTTTTAACTTGTTAGAAGACAGAACTCAAACTCAGAATATGGATGATTCTTCACAATATGCTACAGCAATTACCATTCCAATGTGAAATGTCTCTGAAAGACAGAAGTAGAGAAAAATCTTCTCAGTGGGCAGAACTTAGAGAAGTACACAGGCATAGCTTGATGGGCAGTGGCTAACAGGTTGGCAGAAAATCAAGGAGTTTTAAAGAATAAGCTCTAAAGACTGATGAAAAGGATATTGGGGCAGAAGTATGTGAATGGACTTTTCTGGATGAGCACAAAATGTGAGGCTATTTGTGTCTCTTGTGATGTTTTCAAAGGGTAACCACTACCAAGGAAGCCTTCATTAATCAAATGGATAGGTTGACTCATCCTATGGATGTCAGTCAGCCTCAATCCCTAGCATCCCAGTGCTCACTCAGCAGGCTCATGTACAAAGGAAACATGGCAGCCGGGATGGAGGTTATGCATGAACTAAGCAACATGAAATTCCTAACACCAATACTGATCTTTTTGTTATCACTGCTGAGTGCCTAACCTGCAAAGAATAGAGACCAAAACTGAGCTACCAGAAGGGCCTCACTTCCTGGGAGACATCACTGGCTGGTGGCTAATTGCAATGGATCCTTTATTTAGTGGAAGGGTCGGCAATTTGTCCTCACTGAAAAATTTACTCTGGATAGAAATCTGGAGTCCCTATACTACTACTAAAAATGATCTTACAGACATGGTATCTTTTGCAATATAACTTCTATTTAAGAAATTTATTTCACATCAAAAGAAATACAGCAATAGGCTCATGACTATGAAATTTATAGTACATCCCATGTACCAAATCACCCAGAATTGTCTGACTTGACAGAATAATATGATCTACTAAGACCTAGAGGGAATTATACATAGTGAAATAAGCCAGAAAGAGAAAGACAAACAAACATCATATGATTTCACTCATGTGGTACATAGAAAAACCAAGCAAATATATGAAATAAAATTTTTAAAGTATTCTTTTAATCTATAAAATAAAATTCATGGTTACAAAAAGGGAAGGAGGTGGGGATGGGTAAACATGGTAAAACGAGTCAATTATGAAGGAAGCACTATACTGCTGGTGGTGAATTTAATGTATTATCTATAGAAGTTGATTTACAATGACGCACACCTCAGACCTTTATGTTATGATGTGATGTTCCTTCAAAAAATAATTTTTAATTAAAAGATGTAAAGAAAAAGAAGACTCGGTTATCAGGTCAGCTAGGAGTTAAGATTCTGAGAGGTTGAGACACCATCATAGATGTAGATATACTTGGAATCAGTGATCAGTATGATGTTATTTCTCCCACTGCCAGAATATATGGTGCTGGGAATCAAAGCATAGAACAAAAGGATGAATGTATCTCAGTATTATCTGTAGAATTTTTAATCCCATATCTGTACACAAGAGCCATGCTGGTTTAAGTCTTAGTTCCCAAGGAAGGAATGTTTCTATTAGAACACACAAAATGGTTCAAAGTAATTGAAAGAGAGAAACTGAAACCTGAATGTATCAGGCTTCTTATGACACTAAACTAACAAGCAGAGAAAGAGACTGACAGATTATTATAGGAAAAATGGGTTTGTGCTCAGTGGGATCAACAAGGATTGTATCAAGACCCCAGAGCATTTTCTGCACTGCCTCTTAACACTCTCTTATTAAACACTGAAAGTTAACAAGCAACCCAACTACCAGGAACTCAGCCCATTGCACATGGACATCTGGTCATCAAACTAGGTAGAGTCTTAACCAGATAAATTGGTGGCCAAGAGCAAAGATGTTATAAATATCAACTGCAGCTTCAAACAACAAACTATAACCTGTCATAGAACCGAGTACCAAGATAGTTATGCAAAATTGCTTCTCTGCACCTTATCCTTGTATATGGTAACTATATTTTTACACACACACACGCAAACACACACGTACACACATACCCCATCACTGATCAAGTTATATAAGAAGTATTGGTATGGTGAATTTTACAGCTTAATCTTCAGGTTATAGAATATCCAGATGGGAATGTGATAGAACTACAAGAATTAAAACCAATAAGGATAACTGTAACTTATGAGACATTTTTTCCTTTTGGGGGGGAGAAGATAAATTGCTTTATTTATGCAAAAGATAGGTAAATATGCATAGACAGAAGCATGAAACTGCTGCTGCATGGAAATTTAAATATGGGTTGAAAGGTGTGTGTAAATGCTTAATAGCTAAAAAGGAGGGTTTTACTGGTTACTGGTAGGCACAAAGCACTCTCCCCTCATTACACACACACACACACATACTCACTCAACCTCTTATCCTGCCCTTTTGGGATTGGGGTTTGCAAACTACATTTCCCAGACTGCTCTGCCAGCTGTATTCTTAGCCTGGGTCAACAGTACAGCTAGAAGGTCAGAGGGCAACACAGGCACCAGCACTGTTGTCGTTGTTTCCAGTTGCTGCCCTGGCAGCTGGGGGAGAGTCACTCAACTGTGTCCAGGCAGTAACTCCATTTGAGCAAACTGAGAACTAATTACAAGTCTCCAATAGTGCTATAGCCATACAGGATCTTAACAGTTTCTGAACTCAGTGTATCATCCTCCCCTCGTTATTTTCTGTCATCTAGTTCCATCTTCCTTCTTTTTGCTCTTCTACATAAAATTATAATATATTTCATTTTAAATTTACTGTTTGAAATGCCTAGGCTGATTTCTGATTTCCTAAATTGACTTTTACTGAACGTCTATCCCTTGAATTCTTGAATTTTTCAATTGTAAGATTTCTATTTGTCTTCTTTTTTTGTTTGTTGTTTTCAAATATGCCCTGCCACTTTTCAGTTTCTAATTGCAATTTCAAGTTTGATTTTCATCTGCTTCAGCATATTAAACATAACTGTTCCAAGATCTATGCCTGATAATTCTAGTATCTGGAGTTCCCGTGAGTCTTTTTTTATTGTCTATTGTTTCTGCTGCTTCTAACTCTGCATAATGTCTTCATAAGTCAAATTACCTCTGATTTTGAGCTGGACACTGAATTTTAAAAATTTCATCATTGAAATGTGACACCTAGGATGATATCTTCCTCCAAAGAGGATCAGGAGGATATGGGAGCATTAGAATTAAGGATTTACTTAATACAAGTACAGAATCTAAGACTTTCTGGACCTATCAGAATTCTCAAAGCTTAGCTACAGTCTAGGACATTTGGCTTATTTATAGTTTATTCTTATTCCTACATTGTGCTCTTCAGGGGTCCCAGCGCTAGGATCTAAGTCCTTAGATCCTCAAGGTGCAAGAAATTAACTCAACCCTTCCGCTACCTCCTCCAGATTGGGAAATAACCCAGGTGCTGATTCATTTCTCTGGATTCCTCTCCTTTCCTGGGGGGAGCCTAGTAATTCTGTTATCTTCTGTGAGAAACTGGTCTGTCATTCCTGAATCAAAAGTTCTAATTATCATTTAAAAAAAAAAAAAGGAAAGGCGCAGGAAGGAATGAAGGCAGGCAGGCAGGCAGGCAGGCAGACAAAGGAAGAAGCATTTATCTAGTTAGTTGTTCATCTCAGTTGTGCCCTTTAGCCCAACTACACCTCCGAAGACACAGACTTAACAGCCTGAGCCACCAGGATGCACCCCTAATCATATTTTTATAAGTACTTTAAGGTAAAAGAAAAACAGAATTTGAGGCAAACATATCAGTGGAAACAAATAAGATTCTCTTTCTCTACTATAAAATTTTTTAGATACCAGAGAGAATCACACATTTTTCACATATCATTTAAATTCCCCTTTTATCCAGAAGTCAAATTAAAGTTGTATAAATCTCTAACACTATTGAGGTTTGGCTTTTCATTCTGATGTATCTGTTTGTAAAAGCCTTAAATGTAAACAGCTAAGAAAATAATAAGAACACTTTCTAAAATATAATTTTAACAGAAATTCAATTAGCTTGAAGGTCATCACTAACATTTCAATTTCATCTGACAAAAGTTCTTCTCTAGGTTAGAGTCAAATCTGAAGATGAAAATTTACAGGAGTGCCATAAAGCATCAAGAGGAAGACACTTGAACAGAGAAGAGTCAAGATAAAATCATAGGACTAGCAATCTCTTAAAATAAAATTAAACCCATCTTCCTACTAATGCTATGGTTACAGACTTGATGGCAATAACTTTTAATGTCATTAGTCATGATCACCATCAATCCATCGGAGCCACATATGTCCAATATGCTCTCAACCTTGCTCTTTTTCACTATTTTAACTTTCACTACAACTATAGTAAATCAAATAAAGGAGTGATCATCACTAGACCATAATTTTCAAACTACTGTCATACTTTTGCATGTCAATCACATAACTTCCTGTCATTTATTCTTCCCATGGAAAAACCTAGTTATGTTTACCTGCTATCCTTGAAAAGGTCATAGACACCCTGGAATGAGATCATATAAACTGAAGACCCCCTCTCATTAACAGAATCCCATAAAATGATCAGCAAGTAGGTATCAATTAATTGTAAGGATGCCTGGAAAAAGACAACCAGACTGAAGTGCTGTGGTCACAGAGCAGCTTGACATAAACACCACTGGCATACCACAATGGTTCCTGATGTCTCTCTCCAGTCAGTTATCATTTTATCAGCATCACCGCTTAAGAGATTGCAATGAGAGGGATTTTCTTAGGCTTTTCTCCATTATTTGGTCCCTTATTTTAGAAGCCCAGGTGGCTTCAGGCACACAACTATCCTTTATCACAAATAATTGCCTGTTTACATGTTCATTACAGATTTTAATACAAGCTTTAATGTTTTCTTCTCTCCAATATATATTAGGTCATAATAAATCTATTTCAAGATTACCATTCTTTAACAGTTCTGAAGGAAAAAAATACAGGTGTGCCCTGGTGGTCTAGCAGGTAAGTCACGGCTTCTAGCCAGCACAAGTTGCGTACATACATCCAAGGACTCAGGTTCGAGTCGAAGATGAGCAACTACATTAAAAAAAGTGCCTCTTCCGCCTCTCTCTTCCTTGTGCCTGCCTACTCACTTTCATTTCTGTCTGCACTTTTCCTTAGGGGGAGAGAGAGAAAGAGAAAAGAAAGAGAGGAAAAGAGAGAGTTCCTCTATGTAATTTCCCAGTTCATCTTGTGTGAAATAGTTCTACCCTTGTAAAATCAGAATAATTTTTTAAATTACTTTATTTTAAATCAAAGCTCTAGTTCTATAGCTGGCAAGTATTATGTAATTTTGGGACCCTAAAGAGAGCAACTGTAAATCAAGTTATATAGAATATCTTTGGTTTGTATTTAAACCAACAATTTATGCAATTCCACAAAGAAATCAGTGTTATATTTTTCTTAGCATTCAAACATTAGACATAATAAGTTGAATCGGGGAAAATGTGATCAAATGCTAAAATTGTAAACATGAAAAAAAGTAAACATAAAAACAAGTCCTTTAAAAATGATTTAATTACGAGAAAATTAGCCAGAAAATTGCACCATACCAAACAAATCCTCTATATAAACACAGCAGCTCATTTGCCATTATCATTTTGTATTTCTCTTTCAAATGATGTTCCACCTATTGAATCTAGCTTTTACCAGCAAAAAAAAATTTAGAATATATAGGTTCTCTTATAGTTTAATATCCCATAAACAGAATTGGATTTTATTCCAGAGCTAGGATGATGTGTATCATTTTGCTTCAAAGAAAGTTTAAAATTGTTCCCTTATGAGTCTTCCTATGAGCCACACCCCAAAATCTAATGCAAACAACAAACACTGCTGTTTTACCGAATGACCCGTCCTCCATGTCATTTTACCAGCCCGAGTACAAATTCAGAGAAAAGCTTCTTAAGTCCTGCAGTTTCAAATTCCTTTTGTAACTCATCCAGCGATGAATACTCTTTGACTTCAAATGCCAAAAACCTGCATTATACAAGAGAAACTCATGAATATGCCTAGATTTGTCAGAGTATAATTATCGATTCAGTTGCTTTTCCATCTGCAATAGTGCTAAATTATACCTTTTGTGTTCCGTCTGTACTTTTGTTTCAAACAGTACACTAATCATTTTCTCTTTGCATTTCTTTCCACTTGAGTCCACATCTACTTTGGAGGTTTTCTGAAGAATCAGGTACTCCTAAATGATAAATCAGTACATTAAATACACACCTTACTCTGAATCTCACAGTTCTAGTTTTAAAGGGGCCATAAGCCTGCAGGCTTATTTTCATGTCTAAACAGTACTTTCTTTCTGAATCAAGCAATAACTTACACAGTGTTTTTACGTACTTCACAACATAATGTACTCCATAAAGTGTTACTCAGAACAGCACCTACTTTATGGAGAAGTGGTGATGATTAAATGAGTTCATACATGCAAAACACTCTGAATGCCTGGCACATCGTGCTACGTATGAACACTTAACAAGAGTACCAGCTACTGTCATTATTATTATTATTACCACTTCAGTTTCTAAGTGAAGTTAATAGGCACACAGCGCTTACGATTCCAAATAGATGACTTTTGTAAATATGTACATTTAACTCCCAAACCTAATATATAATCTTGCAAAAATTTAACAGAGATTTACATAAGATGTCATTTTAGGGACAGATGAAAAAAAATCTTAAAAAAGGACCATTTCTCTATATTAGCAGAGTTCTAGTCACATGAATAAATGCATTAATTAACTGATGGATCCAATCTGAATATCAGCATCTGCAAAACAGCTACACTTAGCCTAATATGCCTGTGCTGGCTTATAGAAATAGCTAAGCCTTTTAGGGAAATATGAGCAAGGAAATTAATTTGAATTCATTTTGCCAGCCAGTATTTTACCCCAAAGCATCAAGTTTTATAGATCTACTATAAATCACCTTAAAATATGTGGCTCTCTAGTCAGACCCAATCCAGGTTATTCATTAAATTTGAATTATTTGTTGTATCTAGCTGCTATAATCCAGCATTAATCTGGTTAACTAAACACCAACACAGGTTTAGGATAAATCCATCATGAAAAAACTAGATTGTTGCTCTACAAATCTCTTAGATTATAGGTTGTACAAGCTAAATCTGTTTTAAATAAATTCAATGGTAATTCTTGATCCAACCTATCCAAAAGTAAGAAAACCTATGAAGTGATTTGTAGCTCTTTTAAGATTTGAAATATCATATGCAGCTTTCCTCATCTGGTCCCACATAAAATAGGTTAGCTGAGTCTAGAATGAGAACATGAAACATCTGAAGATGATTTTGAAAGCAGCTGCTGAGACAAGTCAGGTGGATAGCAAAAGTCAAGTAGGAGGTGACAAGCTGACAGCCCCAATGATTCTCTTCTACTAACACTAACTTCTGGTTAGGAGGCCCAGCTTCTCTCTCCAGGATTACAGTCACCAAATTAAAGTGTCAGGATGTATTTTTAACTGCCAAAAGTTAAATTTTTTGCAGACTACCTACAAATATACACCTCGCTCTGCCTAACTAAGAAATGAAACATAAATATGCACAAACTTTACTGCGTTTTTATAAAGCTGAGGCTCAGAACTAATTACAGAAACAAATACGCATGTGCCACAGAGAATTTTTTTTAATAACCTACCATTTTCATTAAATGGCATGACTTTTAAATATAAGCTTATTCTTTGAGTTTTGCAAGTTCATAGTTGTCATTTGAAGTTTAAAACATTCTTAAAGAAAATGAAGCACCGTTAACATGGTAATATGAAAGCAGAAACAGCTTAATGATTCACCTCTCCCACAGTTATAAAACACACCTAGACATACAACATTTTAGCAGAAAAAAAGTCTAATTCATACTCAACAGTAAATTTGGGGGCACCTTGATGTGGTTTCTGTCTCCTTGTAGTAAAATCAGTATTATTTTACCCATGAACATCAGTCTTCCTGCCAGCCTTAAATCGGAAGCCCACCTCTCCACAGTTTTGACATATTTGGTCTTTGCTCTCATGTGATCCAAACGCAAGAGTGTTGTCCACAATCCATCACGAACAGTCGTGTTTGTTGAGGAGGTACACGTCTCACTGCCACTGCCAGTTGCTGGGTGGCTGAGGATGTGTCTGAGATGCTGCTTGATCCAGAGAATCAGCTCATGAATCATTGGCTCCGACAAAAGGTTCTCTGCTTGCTCAAGTAACTTCTCTTTCACCGTCACACACTGTGCCCTGGTCAGGCTCTCGGAATTAACGGAGACTCCAGGTAGACACAAAGGGTAATTGGCCGGTAAATGGAACACCAATTCTAAGGGTACATCCACATCCATAAGTCCTTCAGCTCGTGTGAGAATTCTGAACACGGTCCCATCTGTCTCTGGAAGGCAGCCAAACATAATGATTAGCTGGACATAATTCAACCTGAATGGAACATGAACAAGTTAAAATCTTTGGTTCCAAGTGTAGACTTATTTTTCACATTATAACTCAAGTTATTTTACGAAACACAATACTGAAAAAAGGCATGGTTCACAGATTATTTCCCTCAACCATACACAAATATTCATGGATTCATGCACCCAGCACTCAGAATTTCCCAGGCACTGACACTTGCTATCAGCCCCTTTTCATTAAGGTCACCAGAAAGGTTTCTCATCGTAGAATCTTTTTCTACCCAGGTTTAGTTGATAATTCTGGAAATCCCCAATAAACTCATGAACATTCAAAACAAAAAAGAAGGAGGAAAAAAGAAAAGTGTCATGGATATATAAAGTCTGTAATTACAACAGATCCAATGAATGTTATTTTGTGGAAAGTCCAGGTTAAAGAAAAGTTGTAGGATTGCAGAGAAACTGGTTAACTGTGTGTGACACAGTAACTGTCTGCATTAGCTTTTCTTCAGCAAATATATTAGTATCAGTTTAACAGGAAGAGAGGGAGATGAACTATAACTGGGTGGACATCAACTCAGCAGTTTCTGGCTCCGTAAGGAGCGGGAAGAAGCACACACAGGACACGAGATGAAACACTCTGCTCTCTTTCCGATTTGCTCGACTTCACCCCTCTGATGTGTTCCACACCACTTCACCCCACTTTTCAAAATGCCAAGCTGATTCATTCTGCAGGGAGCATAAGCACGCAGATCAAAGAAGCAGAGGAGATCAGCACTGGTCGCCTATGAGTCTCTTTGAAGCCAACTTGCCTCTCTCAAGCCCGACTTCTTTTTGACACGCCCTGGTTCATTCTCCTTCACCAGAGAGGCAGTCAAATTGCACTCATTTTCATACCTGGATGGCTGCTCAACAGCCTCAACAATGGAAACCTGAATGTATCCCCATCGTGAGGAAGCTAACAGAACGTTACAATGGCTTTCTAGCCATCTGATTCCATTTCTATAAAAGCCATTGTTAAAGATATTGATTCATGCAGGACCAAAGACATCTGTCACACAGCTCTTTCTTTAATAGAATCTTCAGTGTCAGCTGTGAAGCACTACTCTTTTAAGTAGTAGTGTAATCACGGGTAATAACCATTACAAAACCACATGAAAGTGATACAACTTCCATTGGTTTTACATAACCATAAGTAAAATGTGTACTACATAAAGAAAAAAATTCCACCAGTTTCTCAAAACCCTTCTTTCTCCCACCCAGTTAACTCATCCTCCCTGAAAAATAAGTTTTATCATTACAGAGACTCGCTGCATGTTAGCTAGACCAGAATATTTCCCTTTATTAAACAGGTGTCACACACAGACCTGCAGACCACAAAGGACCATTAGGCTGAATAAACTCCAGAAATCATTCAGAGAGTCCACTTTCTCTCTGAGGGAAGCATAACCTTTAAAGATTTTCATTTATTCATCATTCAACAAACATTCACTGAGTACCTACTGAGCCCAAAGCACTCTGCTAGTCTCTGAAGAAAAATAATGGGTCCTATTGGCTCAATCCAGTGTTTCATAATATGAAAAAGTAGACATATCCAAAGTGATGTCCCTTGACTTCTCTTCTACACTTAACAATTCTTTATTTACAAACATATATACATATATTTACATAAACATGTATTCTGTATTTCCATTATCTCCATGGAAACAGCATTTCTGAATATCTTCTGACAAAGGGCACTGATGGTTTTATTTAAGGCTGTTGGCATGGTGGGCTGACTTCAAAATCGAAGTTTCTCCCTGCAGATCAGAGAGAAGACTTGCTTCCCGACCAGTGTGCAGGTTTCGCCCAATTTCTGAAAGTTCAGATGACACTACTTTAGTGCCATTAGTACAGCAGGTCCTGGAATAACACAGTTCCATGGTAGTATCGATGAGCGGGACACACCCCATGTCAAGCCATTATTTAAAGACCTGCTTCTGTTATACATCATTTTGCCTCAAGCAGCAGTTTCCGAAAACCTCTCAATGATGTTAAAAGAGGATTCACTGCACTTACTCTCACTAACTGAAATAAATCCAAAGGGGATTTTCACTTTTACGACAATAAGCAAAAAGTTAAAAGAGCTTTGAGGGTTACACAGGCAGCCTCACCCCTGGCAGTGAGGGGGTCCCACCAATGTCCTTCCCCAGGAACTGCTTTATAAAGGATGTGCATCATATTCCTGCTTTCACTACATGTTCACGTTATTGTAAGTTTTCTGTGTGGCTGGGTGAGATTTAGTAGGCTATTTTTCAGTCCTGGGAGAACTCCAAAATTTTTCCATATAAAGCAATGGCAATTCACTTTTCACCATTTCCACTTATGAAAGCTTTCAAAGAAGCATTCTACTTTCAGAGAGTGGGGAGAAGCTGTGATAAAGATAACATACTCATTCAGGATAGGTTGGGCAAGATTGCTCGCAGCCCCCTTAAAAGATCGGGGAGCTCCTAAGCTCAGTTTTCTACAGTCCCAACAAAGACCCACTGTGGAGGCTGCACCCGAGCGCCCTCCTTCACATCACCCCGGGGGCTGTGGGACAAGGGGAAAATGCAAGCATAAGTGTGATGCTGCCTGCTGTACAGAGCAAGGGACTGTCGAAATCCACTTGGGCTCGTTGTCTCCAAGCAGCTGAACTATGGAAGTGTGCGGCCACCCTCACTGCTGAGGAAATGCTTCACCACTCAACAAAGAGGGTGTTTTGTCACCATCTTGTCTTCCTTTTCACTCTTCTAAGAAAAAGTATCTTCCTCCTTCCATTGCAAACCTTGCTCTCTCTAAGATATGATTCCAATCATTACTGCTTCTTAGGTGTTTGCATTTTCTAGCCCTCCCTCCAACATCTGCTTCTCTTTCAAAATATATTTATCTGGGGGTGCCCTGGTGGCCCACGCAGCTGAGATGTCTGGGGTGTGCCCCACATCAGCCCAGGGAGGGAATCAAAATAAATACATTAAGATGTTTCTTCCTCCTCTCCCTTTCTTAAAAAATAATATAAATACACATAAATTTAACTTCATATTTTATAAATAAAAAAGAACGCTACGAATTCTCTTAAGATACCAAGCTAATTTTTAGCTATCTTTAGCTGGTTTTCAATTTTCAATCTGCTTGAAACGTAAGTCTTACCACCTGCTCACGCACTTTCTCAAAATGCAGATTCTTTCTAACTACTTGTTGTAGCTTCTTCTATCATCATTTCTCTCTGAAGCGCCTTTCTCAGACATTACCAGTGATGGAATCATCACTCTGCAAGAAAGCGTTAACTCAGCAGGCCTGGCTTTCTCAAACCCTGCATTCTCCCAAGAAAGGCCTGCCTTGAGGACAAAGCCTTTCCACCAGACTTTGAACTTATTTGGTGGTATTTTCACACCCTGGATGATGGTGGCTGAATCAAATTAACTGTATTTTTTTTTCACCACTGAAACAAACTATTTTCTTGTTTTAGAGAACAACCAAAACACAAGGAACTTTTCAACTTTACAATTATGTAGCTCTAAGAATGATACTACTACCCTGTAACCACAGTCTCACAAGTCAAAGTCCTTACTATCTGTGTTCAGTTAAATAATGGTCCAAAGATGTCTATATTCTAACCCCAGAATGGGGGAATATTACTTTACATGGCAGAAGGACTTTGCAAGTGTGCTTATGTTAAGGATTCTGAGACGGGAGGTCAATGTGGGTTATTCAGGTGGTGCTGAATTAATCACAAGCGTCCTCAAAGAGATTTTACTACAAAAGACAAAGTAATCACTGAAGCAAGACACTGTATGACTGACTCAGAAGATGGAGAAGGGGCCATGAGACAACAGCTGCAAGGAACAAAACTCTAGAAGCTGGAAAAGGCAAGAAAACAGTCTCCCCTGATGGCAGCAGTGGGGAGCGTGGCACTGCTGATAACTTGATTTCAGCCCTTGAATCAGATTTCAGACTATATGAAAATAAATACGTGCTGTCTGAAGCCACATGTTTGTGACAATTTGTTACAGCAGCCACAAGAAACTAATACAGCATCTGTGCCCACAAAGCAAGGTTTTTCCCTCAAGTAAGAATCCCTTTCTGATGAGAACCCCGAGCCCCACAGGGTTCTCCAGTCTCATCCATAAAACACCCACCGTCCATCCCAGTGCAGTGAGCGAAGGGCAGAAAGGGGCGGTCCAGGGAGAGAGTCTCAAAGGGCTGGACCTGCCATTCGAACCCCTGCAGTTGTCATTTTTCTTAGTTACTAGCTGGTCCTAGTCCACAAACAGAAAAGCAATGAGAGAAAATTCTGACGTTTGCCTTAGAAAACTGTAAAATTAATTAGCTGTGTGTTGAGAAGAAAAGCTGCTTTAATTCTTCTAAGAATGGGTAAAGTTAACACTCTGCCTAACTGATCTTCTCAGGGACACGTCCCCACCAGGGACACACACACACACACACACACACACACACACACACACACACTCTGAAGCTGCAAACAATTTGCACAAAATGATGCTCTCTATAAGAAAAGAAAAGGCCCAATAATATACCCTATTCTGCTGATATTTAATGTGGCAATAAAACGACATTTTTTAAAAAACTCATTTTCTCCCTAAAACTCTAAAGTCTGTGTATTACTCTGTTCCTCCTCTGTCTTAGTTTATATGTGCGATTAAACAGGCTCCTTTCTGTCTCAGAATTGTTCATGTGATATATGTTCCATCACCTGACAGTCATCCCAACTGCTTAAAGATTACTAGAAATAGAGTGATTCACAAAAATAATTGTGCTCTAAATCTAATGCCAACCTCTACCCCTCTCTGGCTCCAAGTTCTTAAATTTAACTCACAAATTCATCATTCCCAATAATCACCTGTGCCCTAGAAAACATGCCTTTCATAGAAAACAACAAATTTCCAACATTCCAAGATTCTTTTCATCCCTACCATTTAAAATCCCTACCAAAAGAAACAGTTCTTGCCTCTTGTTGAGGTTCGCATATATAGCCCCTAATTTAAACATTAAATATTTAAAAAACAAAATCACTGTCTTACAGTAAATATATCCATTTTGTAACAAAAATCACATACTGAAATAGGTTTAAAACCTTAAATTCTTACTCATAAATTCATACAGACCAATTGTTCCCAACCACACTCTAAACAGAAATCTGAACTAGAGAAACTGAACCCCAAATTTCACACTAATGTTATTTTTAAGGTTTCTTCACCCTATTTCATAGTCATAAACAATAGTAATTCAATAAATGCTGTCCAAAAAGATACTGGAAAATGTAAGCAAAATTTAAGAGAATCATGCCTTCAGGATTCTTTGAGAGTCCATTAGGAAGACATCCGTACACTATACATATACAAATGACTTTCCCTAGACTTGTTCTTTTTTTTTTTTTGCAATTTTTATATCGCCTCAGAGTAAGACTATGCAGAAAATCACTAAGAAGGAGCTCCCCAAACCTCTAAGATTCATGTACACAGGATTTTACTTTTCTCTTGTTCCTAGGTACATACACAAATATACATACACTAATACTTGTTTTTGTGTTACAGACGGATTTTTATATATGTTTAAAATGTGGTTCGAAGGGGGGAAAAAAACAACAACAAAAATTAAATGAAGTTAAAGGTGGCAATTCCATCCTTTGGAAGTAAAGTTCAAGGCTGAATTGGTTTTAGAAAGGTGAGTTGAGTACTGACAATCACCAGGAAACAGAGCAGAGGAGATTTAGAGGGGTCAGTGGGTGACAGTCATGATTCATTTTGCAAGAGAGTCCGATCCCATCTGAACGCTGGTGTCAGCAGAATACAAAATCCCCTCTGAAGCTACTGTGCAAACATAGTATATGATATTGAATCATATATCTCCCATAGTACTTTTGGATCTGTGAGATAATTTCCAGAAACACCACGTCACATATAATGAACATTGACTCCAGCAATATCATCTCTGTGGCCCTCAATTTCCCCATCAGGAAAATGAAGATTTATAACAATACTAATCTCATCTATCTCACAGTACACACACACACACACACACACACACACACACACACACACACACACACACACACTTCCCTTCAGAAATACCTGTGTCTTTTCTGTGGGAGCTCATTATTGCTTATTCTCTCTCTCTGGATAAGTGTTATCCTCACTCTCTAAGACCTGTTTTCCTGATGCAGATGCTTTCTCTAGGAAGAAGCATGATGCTGTGCAAGCGTCCATACACTCTGGAGTCTGCTGGTTACTTAACCAGCCTGACCATCCATGATGTTCTCTGTGAAATAAACTAAGAACACCTCTCATCCAGGAAGAGGCCTCTGGAGCAGCAGGTGCATGCAGATAACCCCATGGGCTGGCTGCACTGCACAGGAAGGGGCAGAATTCCCCTGATTTGGTCCACACACAGCTCTCCCCTAGTAGGCCAGAGTGTGGGTTGACATAATTTGTACCCATTAGAGATAGTCATACCCGATGCCTCTTACCATGAGCTTATGGTTATCATTATACAGAGGTCGAAATCCCTGGCAACTGTCAGCATAAATTAACCCAGCTACCCTGAATAATCAATTATTCACCCACTTCAATCTCAATCAACCCTTAGGTTGGCAGCCTGAGCCTTCTTCAGCCATCTCGTTTAAATGTGCAATCCCACCACAAAGCTCTGCTGATTCCAGGGACAAGAGAGGTGGGTTTACTAGGGGGAGACCAGGAAGGAACTGATGACGTTCAGACTACTCTGATACTGAGTGTATACCCTCCAGCCCAAGCAGAAGGTGACTGAGAGTAGTCAGAGCCCACTCCATTTACTATGGCCTAACCTTAGCCTCAATTCCTAGCTGTGAACATCAAACATCAGTATTTCCATCACTGAATTTTTATATTCTCCAATGAACCTTCAGGCAACAAAATGTCCTAAGTTGTTACAATGGATTTTTTTTATAATTCAATTACTTATTGATGCCAGAACATTGCATTAAATTAATTAGAAGGCCTAGATTGAAAGTCATGCTCAATTTAATAGCAGATAAAGGGTCCACAGTAATCTCAGTATTAAGAAACTCTTCTCTTTCTTTCTACAATTACTTTTTGGAGTTTTCGCTGATCAGTCAGCACTATCTAATATTCAGCTTGTACTCATGACCCAGACCACTACCACTCCATCCTCTTTAAGGTGTGATTGGAAATCATGGGCTCATTTTTCCAGACTATTCCCAGCTGAGGCCTAATAAAGGAATTTAGGAAAACTGATGCGCTCTTCGAAGTCTGCCTCGGGCACAAGTAATTATCAATAGAGAGAGCCGTGGAGACTGCCAGTAAGATGAAGAATTAGGAATGCTATCCAATCTGAAGAAGGAAGAAGAGTGACAAGAAAACAATGAGAGTGAGTAAACCCTTTCATATGGATTTTAAACAATTGTTTCAAAAAGACTGAAGACAGTTTAGGCACTAAAAAGAAAGCAGCTCCATTACACTAATTGGTTCACAGTGGCTGGAACATTACAGTGCTCACTGAACAGTGTGTAGATGGAAGATGCCAGAGAGAAGAAATGAAAAGGGGCCAGCCCTGCTCTGTGTCTGAATAATGGACACATGGATACCGTGAAACCATGTAAATCCTAGATGACTTTTACACAACACCCAGCACATTTTAGACTACCTTCTTAAAGGTCAACCAACTGATGGTCAGAAAGACTATTGTAATAGGAGCTGAAACATAACAGCAAGATAAATCCCATGCCTGAAAATTTACATTAGTTATTTTGAAAGTTAAGCAATACTTGAAAATTGTCTGCATCAATGCAATTTTTCATAAACCGCCATTTTTTACATAATAGAAACCAGAGACAAGGGAAGAACAAGTTTTAGCTTTCATCAAAAATAGCCCGGAGAACCTTTCTAGACTAGAAGCTCAGAGGACATGCACAGCACCTTCAAAACTGCTGGCATCTGCAGACTTCCTGCACACGGGACTGAATGATTAACATGCCCCCACAGAGCCTATAATCAGCACAGTAGTCTAAAAAAGTTGGAGAAAAGCAATGAATTCTGAAACATAACTAAGGTTCAGAGTGAGCACTGGGCAATATTCACAAATTACTCAGTTTCTAGTTTTTAAGATGGTGGCTGAGGTCAGTTCCTGCTTTGAGTTGGAAGGATACAACTAACCTTTTTTCCAATGGAAGCAATGCCGGCAAGGCACCCCAAGAGTTCGGGAACATAGCGACTACACTGAAGGCATCCCCTGAAGAACCACATGCATCTGAGTGTCTAAAGGTGGGTCTGGAGTTTGCACCTGGCAGCAGTGGTGCACGGCAGCTACCGTAGCTGCGGTGGAACTAACTAACAGGGCAGCGAGCACAACCTCAAGTCCCAGGCACACGCACCTGAGTGAAGCCCAAAGAGGAGGGGTTGAGATCAGGACCCCAGTATCTACACAGGGTGGAAGTCTAGAAGAAAGTCCAAGAGAGGACTATGCTCCTCCTCTCCCACCCCTGGGAACCCAAGCTCCAGCCAAGAGGAGCTCCACCACCACAGCAAATGGACTGAGAAGAGGGATGTCCCAGGCAATAATCACACAAACAAGCTCCCTCATGCCCTGCAGACCACAACAGCTACCCTTGCCCAGCCTGGTAGTTCTTATCCCATTCAGCAAACATCCTCCAAGTCCTTGACTCAGCAAGAGAGTCTTACTATGGAAACTTGCAAGGGCCAAAAATACAAAGCAAGAGCACCACTTGCCTATAAAACAAAAATTAGCAACTCAGTTACAAGGATCCCATGGATAAAAAAGAGCTTAAGATACTTTGAAGCCTCAAGAAATTACGGCATCAAAAGGAGATGACACCTTACCAGAAACCAGTTTCAAACACTTGGAGGATTATATCCTATCAATGGATAAAGAATTCAAAGTAGTAATCATTAAAAACAAACAAAGAAATAAAAGAAAACTCAGAAAAACAGATTAAAGAAGTAAAAGAAAATACAGCAAAACAGTCGATGAGCTCAAAAATAAAATCAATGAACAGAAGACGGAAAGTGAAAGTTTTCCACAGATGTCCACTCTTCCCACTACTTTTTAATATAGTGTTGGAAGTCTTGGCCAGTGCAATCAGACAAGAAAAGGGCATAAAAGTATCCAAATTGGTAAGGAAAAAGTGAAACTATCACTTTTTTTTGGCAGATGAATCTGGTTAATGTATATTAGGAACCCCCAAAACTCCAGTATAAAGCTGCTAGAAACAAGAAATGATTACAGTAAAGAGACCATAAATTAACATTTAAAAATCTGTTGCATTTCTATATACAAGAAACAAACTTGCAGAAAGAACTTGGGAAAATAATCCCATTTACAACTTCATCAAAAAGACTGAAGTATCTTGGAATAAACTTAACCAAAGAAATAAAACATGTATACTCTGAAAACTACAAGACACTGTTAATAAGAAGACACAAAGAAATGAAAAGATACTCCATGCCCATGTACAGGAAAAATTAATATAGTTAAAATGGTCATATTACCTAAAGCACTAGCCAGATTTAACGCAATCCCCATCAAAATCACAAAGGCATTCTTCACAAAAACAGAACAAAAATTCATGAAATTTATTTGGAACTACAGGAGACCCCAAATAGCAAAAATTATAGAGAAAAAAAGAACAAAAATGGGGGCTGTCACACTCCCTGACTTCAAACTATAGCGCAAAGCAATAGTAATCAAGTCAGCATAGTATTGCAATCAGCATGGGAGAAGGTATATTTGCACATCATACTTTGGACAAGCGGCTAATATCCAAAATATATACAGAATTCATAAAAGTCAACAACAAAAACAATTACGAGTGCACAATAGTGGAGTAGCAGTTGGGTCAATCACCTCTGTAGGAGGGAAGGCCACATACGTCCAGTCCTGCGTCTGGGAGGAAACAACCAGTGTGAACAACTAAATAAAAATCAAAAAATAAAAATGCTTCTATAGCCTCTCTCTTCCTGCCTTCTCACCTTCATTCCTACCTATACCTTTCCTAAAAAAAAAAAAAAAAAAAAAAAAAAAAAAAAAAAAAAAAAAAAAAAAAAAAAAAAAAAAAAAAAAAAAAAAAAAAAAAAGAAGAAAAGAAAAATCCAATTAAAAACTGGGCAGAAGATCTTAATAGACACTTCTCCACAGAAGATATACAAATGGCCAAGACACATAAAAAGACGTTCTACCTTCTTGCTAAGAGGGAAATGCAAATCAAAATAACACTGAAACCCTACCTCAACCTATTAAAATGGCTATTATTCAAAAGACTGGAAACAAGTGTTGGAAAGGATATGGAGAAAAAAGAATGTTTATACACTGTTGGCGGGAGTGTAATATGGTGTAATCAGTATAGAAAGCAGTTTAAAGATTCCTCCAAATATTGAATGGAAATCCCATATGATCCATAGTCTTCTGCTATTTACCCTAAAAACACAATAATAATAATATGAAGAGCTATAGGCACCCCCATGTTCACTGCAGCAATATTTACAATAGCCAAGAGCAGGAAACAACCTAGATACCTGCTGCCAGGTGAGTGGATAAAGAAGACGTGATACAGGTAACCAATGGAATACTACTTAGCTATATAAAAAATGGAATCCGGTCATTTGCAGTATCATGGATGAATCTGGAGGAAATTATGCTTAGGAGACAACCCAGAAAAGACAGTATATGACATCACTCAGATGTCGTATGTGTCATACATACATAAACCAAGTCTGGCACTGTTCTAGATGTCATCACTTTTGTGATGACAAACAGGGTCTCTGCCCTCTAGCAGCTGGAGACAACCAAACATCCATTTGGAGTTAAAACTGGTGAGTGCTACAATGTATATTGTTTATGAAGGACTTGGTGTAATTTGGGGAAGCTGGATTTAAACTAAGGGTGTCAGGCTAGGCCTTAAGGTGAGAGCTGAAGGGGAAGCAGAAGCAGCGCGGAGAAAGCGGGAGAGACCCTGCTCCAGTCGTGCGCACTAGGCGCTCAGCCCAGGGCTCCGCGTCGGAGTGGGACGGCACCGGCTGGAGGGGAGCTGAACGTAGGGCCCAGCGGGCAGGCCAAAGCAGCCTGTAGCGAGCAGGGGCGCCACTCTATTCCCGTGCTAGGCGGCGGCCTCACTCTCCAGCCAGCTCCGACATCGCTGCAGGCGCCGGTGCGCGCATTCCAACGTTCAACCAGCCGGGCCTCCAAGGGTGGGCCCTGGGGGCGGGGCGGACCCTGTTTCTCCGCACCCGGGTAGTCACCTGAGCAGCTCAGCACTTCCCACTCGTCCGGCCCGCAGAAAATCGCAGCCAGAGCTGAAAGCTCCTCCCGCACCGGCTCCGCCATGACCGCACCGCCCCTTCCGCCGCCACGACCCACGCATCTCCGGCGCAGCGCGGCCAGGCGGCCACCTGGGGGCGCCCGGCGACTCCGCAGCAAGCCACTGGCCGGGCGGGGGCGGGGCGGGGGCGGGGCGAGGTGGCCTCAGAAGCCCCGCCCAGAAGCTCTCACTTGCTCACTTCAGACCCGAGGCTCAGTCCCTTTGGTCTGGTGACCTGGGAGATGGTCTCAGCCAGAGGAGAGCGTGCCAGCAAAACCCAATTCAGAATGTGAATGCTCACCATTCCCACCCAGACGCTCTGGGGTGGAGGACCGACAAGGTGAAAGGAAGTGACCATTAGGAAGAAAAATGGGGAAGTGACCAGAAGAGATTAGCTCATGTCGGGATCGAGTTAAACTAGATATTGGGGACACCCGCAGTTAACAGAATGGACAAGATCCTCGCCCTCAGTGCCCCAGGTCATTTGGGAAACCCGGCAAAGGCTTGGGCCACTAATAATCCTCAGGATGCGCGACTGTAACCGGCACTGGGACTCCGGATCAGGACCCAGTACCGAGACCTCCTTCCTTGAACTGTACAAGAGGGTTGGACCTGCCAAACTTGGCATTCCAAGGACGTTGTTGCCAACTGATTTGGTGCCTGGGTGCAGCAGTCAATTGCTGAACACTGTTTGAAGTAGAGGTGCCAATGGGGGAAGTGGGAAATGGGAGACTTGTCCTGTCTCAAATCCACGCCCCGATCAGATGTTGGTGGCAGATGTTATATAGACAGAGAATGAGTGTGTGCGTAGCTGGGGGCGCGGGGGATGGGGGAGTCAACACAGGGGAAGGGAAGGTATTTGGGAAATTCTGCAGCTTTTAGTGGTTGCAGACGCCATGCTGCTGGTGTGGTTCCAGGGGAGCGTCTCTGTTGATTCTAGTTCTTTCTTCACGGTGATTCTTAAGCAATTCAGTGACTTCAAGTTATTGTTTTGATTGGATCTGACTCTGTGCTGGTTTGCATGTTGCCCGGGTGTCCCAAGATCTTGCAAAGGAGCTGTTAGTCCAGGTTCTCAGAGCAACATCCCCAGAAATCCGTCTGTCTCCTGTCTTCACAAGGGACAGCTCTGCTGATATCTGCCAATGGACTTCCTTGGCTTTTGGTGGTACAATCAAGTGATCTAACCATTACAGAAGCTATCTTTTCAAAGTTATGTGTTATGTGATATTGGATGCATACAAAGCAGTGTTACTCTTGAAGCTTAATAGTTAAAAGAATAGTTCTTAACACCAATAGGGTAACAGGTTCACCAACAGGGTATCAACCCTTTCTCTTCCAACTTTGATTTGTCAACTAGATTATAGTGAGTCTCTGAATATTTCTGTCAGCCTGGTTGGCTTGTCCTTTTGTTTTTCAATTAACAAATTAAAACTTTGAAACCCCAGAAATAACTGGTCTCACTCACAGAAGTCTCACAACTTTTGTTTGTATCACAAATAGCTGTTGGGAGATAAGTCAGGGGATTTAGATGGCTACACCATGACTCCTGTCAGAGACAGGAAAGTCAAAACAAACCGGTCTGTTTTTAAGACTGAGTAGTGTTACTGTCCTGAGCATCATTCCAGGTGTTGCTACAAAGGGATTTAAGGAGCAATATTATCTATCGGGAACAGAAAGGAAATTAACAAGATGAACTGCAAGAGAAATGCTTTTCACGGGATGACATGGGATTTCAGTGACCCCGAGTAATTAAGAGCTCTGCCGTGCACATAATTGGAAAGAAAAAAGTTTTATTTAAACTCATAATAATCTCTTTTGATGTGGCCAATTTGTTTAATAAAAAAAATTCATTTGAGTTCCTTTCAAAATAGCAGCAGTTCCATAGGTTCATAATTAGCTGTTAAAGAGTTTGGTGAACAAAGGAGTAACATCTTAATTTAAAATATCACTAAATTATGTGATTTAATTTGAAGTCCTATGTTCATACTAAAAATGGTAGGAAATGTTAATTTAGTTACTTGATTTATTTATTAATCTACCAAAAAAATCAAATAGTTCATTTCTTATTTTTAATTTCCCAAATTCAACAAAAGTGATGTGAGAGAAATAATCTGAACCCTAAGACTACAGCTGTCAGAAATACACACGGCCGACACGGCGTGCTGTCAGCCAGGTGCCCATGAAGTGGATGTCAGACCACAGCAATATACTTAAAATTTTCTTATCAATAGGTTTCTTCTTTCCTCTTCCTTCCTCTTTTAACTTCTTAACCTGTTTTTCATACTCCATTTAGCATGTTTAAATAAAAAAGAATCGATGTGACTGTCTTTTAAATTGACACTATCCTCAGACCCTGAAGTCCTACAAATGAATTTCTGCTCTTTGGCATTTCAAAGTACTCATCACAGAGACAGCATAATGTCAGCTTGATATTTCTTATACTATGAAAATATCAGCTACATGTCAAATATCTAAAGCCTACCTTAATGTAATAAATTTTCATGTATTCACAGGCTACTGAAATTACTAAAGATTTAAATGTGAAATGAATGTCTAGACATGTGGATGAATGTTTAGAGTTTCATCTCTTTCTCACTCCATTCTCCCACCCTCAACAGTGTATGATTTGCTAGAACTGTGTTATGTATACACAGAGCCTTCTAAATAGTTGTTTCCACAAGACCATAAGGAGACAAAAATTCAAATCTCTTACCTCCAGTCAAAACCTCTAGTGCAAGAGACAGTTCTCTTAACCTTTCTGTAAAAAAGCACTATTTTGTCATGAGCAGTACATAACTTAAATATTCTTTATCTGAAATTGTAAGTCAAATCCCATTTGAACATAGGAAAGAGATCACAATTTAAAGAGTATTAAGAGAGGTTAAGTGTCAGGCACATAAAAAAAAAAAAAGAAAGAAAAGAAACAAAACCTGAGGGTCCTAATACAGAAGTGAGTAGGATGTGATAAGAACTATGATAAAAGTAAAAATGTGTTCAAGAGTCATTAAAATTAAAGAAGAGTCGTGGAATTAAATGCCAACCTGCTCAATGAATCTGAACTGAAATAAGCTGTGCCACTGATGTTCTGTAAAGAATTCTGTATTTACTTATTTCATAAAATATTCTTGGGTACTCATTGACCTAGTTCTACCAGTGTGTGTTGAAATCTAGAGATGAAAGCAACAAGCCCTTGCTCTCAAAGATTTCAATTTTCAGTCTAGACAATACAACGTGCAACTTTTATAAGTTCTCTCACCATACCCAGAGTACAAGAATAACCACACTTGTTTATTATTGTGAAGTTCAATGTCACGGTTTAGGTAAACATGTTTCTTCCACAACTTCTAAGAGGAGAACTATATTTGTAAGACGCAGAAACATTGTAGGCTTCCAAAGTACATAAAGACGGTGGTGTTGACTGATCACTGTTCTTTTTGTTACAGTGTGCAAGTCGCAAATTCATCTTTCCCCCAAGATAGCAATATAAATATATGAGAATCTGACACTGACTCTGTACTCAGACCATTTTAAGGAAAATCTGCCTCCATCGTATCCAAATAACCTGTGCTCCCTCCAAAAGGTGGCCAGTTTGCCTCTGAGAAATGCATTTGATTCTTAGGTGTGAATAACATCAAAGTATTTCTAGTTTTCTTTGTGAGAAAATATCCTCTTGAATCATGTACAATCACATGCCTTATCTGTGTTATAAAAACAAGTCTTTGCTATCATTAGGGTTTTAGAGTCTTTCTATTTAAAATAACTACTAATGCATAAAAGACAAAGACAGAAAAAGAAAAAAGACGAAAAACACCCAATATTTTTTGTTGTTGTTGTTCTTGTTAAGCAAATGTACAGGCAAGATTACAGGCAAGAATGAAGGTGAGTAGGCAGGCAGACAGGGAGAGGAGGAAGAAGTGATTTATTTGTATTTAATTGTTCACATTGATTGTCCCCCACCCCCACCCAGCCCTGGACTTGGGACATGAACCGGGATCCTTGGGATGTAGGTGTCCAGAGATAGCCGACCCAACCTGTGACTCCACCAGGGTGAGTTTCCATACTTAATTTTGATTACTCTTATTGATGGATTCTTTTTATTTATTCTATCTCCCATTGTGTATTATTAGTCAGTTTTTACTATCAAAATGGGGGTTGGGGGCCACTGTGTGTCTTTTAAGGTCCTTTTCTCCAAACTCATAAAGGGACTATAAATGAACAATTTTGGCAAAAGAAAGTCTCAGTGTCTGCAAATTGAAAGAGAAAGGTGTGTTAAAGAACCACACAATGGGAAAATTAGATGGTTTATTTGTGGCTCTTCTCTACACAGCTCTGATTCCCCTGGCCATGCCATGGTCCAGGGTGGCCACTGGACCTCCAACTGCCAAGTCTCCATGATCAGGAAAATGGGAGCCAGCCTAATCTCAGTGTCTAGAATTTAATCCCATGCTGACTCCCAGCTGAAGGCGGGATTAGAGTGCCTTTTTTATTCTGAGAAGTCATGTTCAAGTGCATGAAGAAATGAAGTTTTCATATTATGCCTTTCTTATTCTGCAGAAAGGGAACACCTCAGTGGCAGTCCACTGCATCATATTGAGTTTTGGTGAAGAGACATTTGCGGTTCTCTGAAGTCATCTTTTCTGTTTGTTTACATAGGTTGAATTCGCCTCACAGAGAGTCTGATCCATCCACTGCCAGCTCCACCAAATTTGTTCAGGTGTCTGGAGCAGTGAGGACACACATGTCCCAAGAGAGTCTGAAAGGGTTCATTGTTTATATGCTGAGGCTTTCTGGGAAGAGTAAGGCAATTCAAAATAGCCTGAATGAAAGCAGTACCTCATAGTGTTCATTGTGGTTGGCAGTGGGGCTGTGATTAGAGTTCTCTGCATCACTGTGTTTTCAGGGAGGGAGTTTCCAGACTTCTCTGCTGTTCCAGAAGTACGGCAGAAGGGAAAAGGGAGGTGTGGAGCTTTCAGGCTGTCAGCTCACAAGCATCAAAAATGTTTATGTCTGTTTCTATTGGAATTTTAACTTCCACGAAGCTAAGGGCCGTAACAGTCTTATTTATTCCTGTATCTTCCATGTCTAAAACACGGCCTGTTGAATTAGGAATTCAATAAATATTTGTTGATACAGATTCATTACAAAGTTTTTGAACTCTTCATTATCATTCCTACTTCAGTGAAGTATGGAGCACATGCTACCTGCTAGCTAATTTTTGAGCTCTCAGGCACTCTATAACAGATCAAGACAGTCACTGAGCTGCCGGTGCTCCACTCCAATCTGGAAGGACCATCAGCCTTTCCTGGGGTGCGGTGATGAGTGTCCTGCCATGTAGAGGGCTGTTGGAGAAGACCCAGGAAGTCTGTGTTAAAGGTTTTCTATCACTGGGTAAGGGGAGGAGGCAGCCAACTGGAGGGAAAGATGACTGGAGCAGTCTTTGTTGTCTTCACACATGAGAATTTATTGAGCACCTTACCATGTACTACGTGTTGCATTTTGGGGAAACTGGTTGGCAATGCACACCTCCTCTTGGGGAGTTATAGCAAAGGAGGTGAATCTTAAGATCACACGTTTGAGATCAGATGTTTGGTAATCATTAGTCAGTGAAATCGTGAGAATAGATGAGAGTACTAGCATCTCAAGAATTTCACAATGTGGAGATTCCATCATAGCGGTGTGGCAGGATCCTGACCCTAGCAATCCCCAGAGACAGAATAATATCATCCTATATAGATGTAGGAGAAATCACCTTTTAAAAAGAATGGGAGTTTGGGGGGGAAATTGGAGGAGCATCAGCATCTCCACAGGAAAAGTGATAGAAACCATGAGAAAACGTAAGAAAGGCTGAGATACAGTCTTACCAGAAATGCCACTGGGGCACGGCAACCCAAGGTTGGGAGGGGCATCAGTGACGTGGAGCCTATTCCTGGGGACTGAAGGGCTCACTCTCACCTTGAGTACCCCGGCACCTGGAAACTAGAGTGGAGAGGGGAGTGCCTGTATCCTGGTGTGGACAACGGAGAGGCTTTCTTTGTCAATATGACTTTAGGGAACAGAAATCCTGGGACTGAGCACATAGGTGAAGTGTGCACAGACCTAACTGAAAGGTTTTCAGGTATTAAACCTAAAGCATCAGCTGGAAGAATAAAAAAGAACTAGTTTCCCTGTGAATGGAAATGCTGCTGGGAGCCCTCTAAGGCTCCCTTTTGTCTGTGTGGTTCCAGCAAAAGATAAACAGGTGATACGCTCCATGACATCAGCCTTAGAGATGTCACTGGGAACTGACTCCAGTGGTAAGGGAAACAAAAATCAAAATAAATAGAACTATGTCAAACTAAAAGTTTTCTGCACAACAGAATAAACTTACCAAAACTAAAAGATAACCTACTGAATATTTGTACATCATATATCTGACAAGGATAAAGCACTCATACAATTCAACAATAACAACAACAAAACAAATCAATCAAAAAAATGAGAAGATCTGAATAGACAGTCTCCAAAGAAGACATAACAGATGGTCAATAAGCACATGAAAAGGCATTCATCATCTTTTCTTATTAGAGAAATACAAATCAAAACAACAATGAGGTATCATCTACATCTTGAGAATGTTCTATGTCAAGACTAGAAATAAGAAGTATTGGTGAGGGTGAAGAAAAGGGACCTTTTGTACCCTGCTGGTGAGGACGTATATTGGAACTGCTTCTATGGAAAACTATGCTGAGGTTCTTCAAAATATTAATAATAGAATTACCATGTAATACAGCAATTCCACTTCTAAGTATCTATTCAAAGAATAAGAAAACACTAATTTGAAAGAATTTATGCACCCCTCTGTGCATTGCAGCTCTATTTACAATAGCCAAGAAATGGAAACAACCTAAGTGCCCATCAACCGATGAGGGGATAAAGGAAATATGATAGATAGAAAGATATTGATATATAGACATATGTTGATATATATGCTGATATATGTATATATTTACATATAATTGAATAGTAAGCTATTAAAAGAAAGATGAAATCTTTACATTTGCAACAACATAGATGAAACTAGAGGGGATCATGCTAAGTGAAATAAGTCAGAAGGATAAAGATAAGTGCCAAATTATTTTACTCTTATGTGGAATTGAAAGAAACAAAGCAAACAGACAAAGCAAAACAAAAACAATCCCTTGTATTCTGACAACAGAACTGAAGTTACCAGAACATGAGGGGCTAGGGGCATGGGCTCAAAAGGCAGGAGGGGTACAAAGGACCGTGGTGGACAGTTAGGGAACTTAGATGGCAGGCGGTATGTAATATTATGCATTTGAAGAAGAATGAACCTGTAATCCTAAAAGATATACAGGACTATAGACCCATGTTATCTAAAAAGTATAATAATAATAGAAAATAAAAGAAATTCACAATGATGGTGATGTAGTTCCCATCAATCAAACAGAAAATCACTGGTTTGCCAGCCTTTCTAACACAATCTGGATGGACACAATAGTCCCTTTGTGGTAGCATTTCTGTATTTCCTTGTGGGTTTTTTTTTTCTCACTTTTTTGTTTTGTTCTGTTTTTAGTGGGGAGAAAAATCAAGGCAAGGAAACAGAAATACAATTTCGTGACATTATCACACCTAGAAGGGAATCTGTCTCTCTGACTCTTTGTCTACTTAGGTAATAGAAAAACTATCAAGATTTAAAAGACTGGCTAGAATACTTTGTTGCAGTAGAAATCCTGCTACTCTTATCTCATTGTGCTTTAAGACACTGATTAGCCAGTTATTTCTCCAATGATAGCGCCATTAGTTTTAAAAGGAACATTACACTTCCAGATGGAAAAAGCCAGGGTTCCTACAAATGAGAGTATATGACCGCATACTTTGTCCTTATCTCCTCCTTTTTCGTAAGATACTTTACCTACTCCTTGCCTGGTGAGTTCTTATTCATTCTTCAGATTTGAATATCACTCCTCTGAGTCTGAGTTGAGGATCCCTTATATTTTCCCACAACTTATCATATTAGCACTTGTCAGACTGTATTATAATTGCTTATGTGTCTGTAACCCTCATTGATTGGGACTTTCATGAGATGAGGGAATGTTTTGATGCATCTTTGGTTGTGTCCCCCATTGTTACTAGCGTGACTGCTTATAAAAGACACTCAATATGAATGTGAATTCATCGTTATATCTAAATAAAAAGAATATGGATCAGTTTTCTTATTACCTCAACTCTGATTCCCACCAGATTTTCTTACCCCTTGAACGTGTTTATACACACCAATATTAAGTAATTTGATTATTACCCTACTTGACTTGTCACATGCAAAGTAATGAAGAAAGTAGGAACTGGCAAAAGAATCAATGAATTACTCCTAATGAAATCCCATGGTTTCATGTAAGGGAGTAAAAAGAATATGTTACATATTTGTGTATGTAAAGTATCTTTTCATTTTTATAGGAATTTTTATATTTGACTAATAGTCAACCACAGTGGACACTTTACTTGACTATATTCTGTGCAAAGAAAAATAAACCCTAGGGTAATTATTATAGCTAATACACAATATAAAATTATTACAGTACTGGACTGTCTGGAAATCATGTGGTAGGATTACAAACAGTGTTTATGTCCCAAACTGAAATGGGACACCACATGGGACCTGATCCAGCCTGGTCGCAAATATATCATGTATCCATCTGAATCTGTGACTAGGGTATTATATTTTGTATATGACTTAGGAATCATTTTAAAAATGACGAAGTCATCTGAAAATAGAGTAGCTATGTGTATATAAAACAAGAGTCATAACAATTAAAATTAAGCAATTAAGAGAATCTTAAATTTTTCACTGTATAACCCATGATCACTTAAGTTTCTCTTCTTTTTTTCTTTTTTGTTGTTGACCCATGACTTAAATTAAGATAAGATTATATTGAAGGCAATAGGGGAATTCCCTGGAGAAGGGCCTGGGGCATCTTTTGTCATGATAGAGATGTTCTATTTCTTGATTGAGGTCATGGTTACATGAGTTTATGCCCTGTAACTATAACTTTAAGACGTGAATTTTATTTTGTATGTAGATATTAATTTTTAAGAGTACTAGGGAAAAAAGTGTTTAGAAAGTTTGTAATACTTTTATAAAATTTATTTTTCTGAATTTTAACTAAGTATGCCCTAATCTTTAAAATTGGAGGATATTTTTCTTTTAAAAAATCCTTAAACCTTGCTACTGCTTGAATTTTGTTACAACAACAAATATTGGCAAGAAATAGCTGTAGGTTTCAAGTATCTTTAAATGGCACCAAAGTGTCTCTGTGAGTGGGGTGTTTATAGATTTGTAAACTATTCCTTCACTCAGGGAAAGTTGTTTTTAGCCTACAAGTTCAGCCTACCATTGTCTCCTGATTTTATATATCTATATATCTATATATCTATATATATATATATGAATTATGCAAGCATACCTCATTTTATACAGACTGAAGTGTGGTTATTCAAATATTTTTAATGCACTAAAGGAGTTTACCAATTCAAATAATTTTATAATTTTTTAAAGAAGTGAGTGACCTGTGATGACATGGGCCATCTACCTCTTGTACATCTGCTGCTAGATGCACTATTTTTTTCATATTTTAATATTCTGAAATCAAGAAGAGTCATGCTCTAGATGGCACCTGACCTTTGTTCACAGGCTAAGCAGCAAGAGTGACATGGTAGCACATGCTTTAATTTGGTTGCATTTGAGTTGATTTCTGTTACACAAGTTCAGCCTCAAAACTTACAGAATGACTGAGTATTAACAACTTGGAAAAAAATCTAGAATCCTAACGTGAGTGGAGCATCTGTGTATAAAGAAATGCTGTCTCACCAGTACTTTTGGTGGAAAAAAGAGTGATGTATGTGGAAAAACACAGACAGATGCCAATGTTTGCGAGTTGGTCTGTGATTCACAGTGATTGGACATGAATGTGAAGGAGCCTTAGGAATACTTTAACCAGTTACTGTGCTTAGATCTTCCTTCGAAAGTATGCACAATAGTGATGTTTGACCATGTATATATAAATAAGTCTAAGAGTCTTATCAAGATATAACAAAGACAAAGGTCAGTAGTATGAGGCTACTAAAGGAGAAGGTGGGAGCAGGAGCACAGGGTGGCAGGAGTCCAGGGCACAGTAGAGGAGGATCTGAGGATTTGGTGGTGAGTGTGGTGTGTAACCATCCTTTGATGAAGAGTGAACCTGCACATCTAAAACTCATACTGTGTTGTAAATACACTTACCTCTGAGGGGACTAAAATGGAACACCCCAAGTATCTCAGAATTGGTCTCTTATACATGCCCCAGTCTGATATGAAGAATCAAGGGCAATGTACAACAGCCTCACAGGCAAAAGAGAAATTCAGTTCTTCAAAACCTTTAGCCTTCCCCTTAATCAAAGAAGTCATCTACTATCTCCTGGGCCTCCACCTTTCTCCAAATCAAAAAGCTGTCTTTTGTCCCTATTCTCTGGGAGAATGTAAAGAGTTTTTTATCTTAACTTTCAGGGTAGGATGAGTCATTCCTTCTTGCCACTTGGAGACACTCCTCTCTCTCCTGAGTCTCCATTCCTCAGCTCAGGATATAAATGTGGGTCTGCCCAGTAACCTCAGAATTTACTGCCATGTAAAATCTCCATATGCATATGATTAAATCTGGGCTTTTTTCTTGCTAATTGTGCCTAATGTTAATTTGTTCATTCATTCAGCCTGTTAAGAACCTCAGAGAAATGGGGAACTTTTTCTCTGATCTCCACATCTCCATTAAAAAATACAGTAAATAACAATAATAATAGTAATAAAAGTAAAAAGGAAGTCAGTGGTAAAGTAGGACACTGAATAATTGGCAGCATATTTTCTCTTATGATACATAGACTAATGATCCACCTTATAACTGATGTCATTTTTTTGTTCTATTAAAGCTGATCATTGCATTTTTATATGTTGACTTTCCAGCCAGGGGAGTCAATGGAACAGAAGGCAAGAAAGATCTGCAATCAAATATCTTAAATGTATAAAAATAACACTATTTACTAAGTAATTGCTACAAGTCAGCTGCAATGCTAAGTGCCTTATATAAATATGTATATATATAGCTCATTATTTGTAATTCTCCCATAAAATCCTGAGAGTTACTAGTGCACTAACTTCTATCCCATCAGAGCCATTAAATAACATGTCTATGGTAAGATTGCAAAGCTGATTTTGAGCATCCTTTGCACTGACTCCCAAAGCCCTTGATCTTTGTGTAGTGATGTCTTCCCCTGCCTCTCCCCCACCCTTGCCATCCAGAAATTCAAAGCGAAAAGGAAGGGAAGGAGGAAAGATAAGTTTCTCTGCTAAAAAATGTTATTTCTGGAAATGACACTAAATCTAAGTGAAGTAAAAGGAATTCCCTGGAAGCTCGTAGCACCTCAATTATCCTTTATCTCCACCTACCAAGATATTGGACAAAACCAACCTGGACAGCTTGGAAAAGGCCTATATAGACATCCTGGCAGTGACCAATCCCATATTACAATAATGCATATAAGGGAAAGCATTTAGAAGTATATTTTTCACTCATTTAAAAAGAAGCAGTGATTTATGGCTCATATCTGTCAGTTCTATAAAATTCCCAGTTTCCTTAACAATCTTTCCAATTCACCTCTTTCCTTCTCCTTTGCTCATATAGCAGGATCCCCAATTTCCACCATTTTTTTTTTTTTTTTGCCTTTTAAAAATTGATAGAACTTGAACTTCCTAATTGGAAGAAGGGATCTAAATAACCCTCTTATTATTATTCAAATACAGGGTAGTAGACAGTCATCAATGAAATAAAGGATTTATTTTTTTGTCTTTGCAAATATTGTCTTTTCCAAAGAATTGATATGCAGAACTGGTCATTGGGTAGGATGTGACTCGGTTTCAGTAGGGAATTAGGAGTTTCTTGGAAAGAAGACATCACAGTCCTATGACATCTAATCTCCATGATTCAAAGTTAGGAAATCTATAAACATCCATCAAGGAGTCCTGAACAAAATCTACTAGAAGGAAAATTGACCAAGGATTCCGAGAGCCAAATTCACTGGGAAAGTAAGTATGCCAGTCACTCACAGATGGAGAGGGGAATACATTAGGTTCAGTCCAGGGTGACAGAATTTCCTCCAGCCACCCTCTCCTGATCATTGCACATTGTGGAGGAAGCTGCTGAGCACAGTGTGAATTGAAAGTAGTTGTGATCCTGCTGCTCAGTCTGTAGCACTGCCATGATCTGCAGTCATTTATTGGACCAGCATCACTCATATTGGTCCAGCATCCATAAAGCTTCGGACCAGTCTTCAATGGTCATATCCTCAGATGAAAAACAGAGTCCATGGACTTATCAGACTCCACAGTCTCTCCATTTATGCTTGGAAGAGGGCTGACCCACAAAGCTCCCTACCTTTGGGTTGAATCTGTATCGACAATTCTTGTAACTGTTTGATAAGAAAAATAGAGAAACTTGCTAATATGAGTTCAAACAATTTATTAAACAAAACATGTTATCATATCTGTATCCTAAATGTGATGGCCACACTGACCACACAAGTTTTCTTCACTCTGTCTAACCCTTCAATATCGTTCTTATTGAAAATTGTGTACCCCCACCCCACAACTCCACGGTCTCCTGTTGTCTGGTGTCTGCCGTATCTATAAAACAAAGAATTCTGAGCAATAGTCTTTATCTCCAGCTGCCTTCCTAACTTAATTTGAATGTTCCATTGGACCTCAGACTCAACCTGTAAAAATGACATTTCCCCAAAGTGCACACACACCCACAAAAAATTGCATTTCTTTAACCTTGATAGTGACATCACCCTAGTCAGAAATATCTGGATCCTTTTAGTTGCCTTGTTTCCAGCACTATCACACCTATTCTGTCTTCACCCACCACCTGTCTGCATTAATCCAGACACCCCTTTCCTGCATTTTCAGTTTGTCTACAAACTGCTTATACTTCCACAAACATGCTACTTCCTCTGATTTAAACAAGATTCTCTTCCCTACTTCTTGAATCAGGGGTTTCAAACTCATAATCGATTTCTGAAAGGCTTCCTTCACTTCCCAAGTCTGGGTTAGAGGACTCTCCTGGAAGGTACCGTATCCCAGTGCTGGCTACACTGTGCCTGGAGCCTTTTTATCATCCTTGTGAAACTGTGGGCTCCTAAGGAGAGGCCTGTCTTGTTCACTGTTACAACTCCACAGTCCAGCACAATGTTTGGCATTTAGTAGATACTTAATAATCATTTTTGAATGCAGAAATAATAACTTGTGTACCTTTCTTCTGGACTGTCTACCTCCATCCAGCCCATCCTCCATGGTCTATTCTCCATATGTGATTCTTAAATAAATTTTGTCACTCTAGAGCTTAAAACTCATTTGAATTTCATTCACATAAATAAAACTATGGTTTGCAGTTGTTTATCTCACATAGAATCCCATGTTTCACTACTCTGAGGGGAAGAAAGCAAAGCTAGTGATACTTTTCTTCTAAAATGTATTAAGAAAGAGAAAAGCAGCTCATGACTTCCAGGAGCAGGCCTGGTACTATCAGTTAGACTTGGGGGTGAACATAACAATTTTATAGAACTTCAAGGCCTGCCATGACCATAATGAGTCAGGAAAAAATCAAGGCCACATCACTGTCATGCCTGCACACATGCATAACAGAAACATTGTCCAAGTCACAAAAATGACCAAACATCCTCCTAATAACTATTGATTCTTTACCATTGACAGGCTAACCTCCAACTTGTCTTCTCTCCTTTTAGATATGACCTATTAAGAGACCCAATCATAGAATAACTCTTTCCTGACAAAATCCAATCCTAAGCAAAGTCCCTCTTCTACAAGCCCTCTCCAAATCATGGCCCCAAAGCTCTAATAAACCCTTCAAATGCCATCTTACTGAGATGCCCCACAGTTCGCCACGGTGAGGTTTCTTCCCTTCCACAAGTAATACACCCAACTTGCTCAATGAGAAGTGTGTTTCTGGTAGTCTTCACTGGAGGACATTGACCATGTTTTGTCTAATATATAAGTAAAATACAGGACACTGAAACTATCGCTTATGTGATTATGTGACTTTAGGAAAAATGACAGGAAATTATATGAACTACTGATATTTGACCTATGTATTGGTATATAGCCAGCTTTCACCAATGAATTAAATAGTTTTGTGCTGTCTAATATCTTCTCTTATTATTTCACCACTTTCTTTCATATTATTTAATTTTATTGTATATTAGACATTTATCCTAAACAAGGGATTCTTCTGGATCTATACAGACAGAAGGATATTGTAGGCTTGCTTGTTTTAAAGGAGAGTTCTAAATAGGTATCTAATCAGAGACAGCTTAAATATCAGCTCCCTCCCCCACTTAGGAAGCATGATTTATGTGTGACATTTTTAGCATGTAACAGGAATGGATATAGCTCTTCGGTCAGTGAGTTGAACTAATCTTGTGGAAGCAGGAGCCCACAGTTCCTTCAGAGTGATTGTACTTTTTATGTCAACTACCTGTTTGTCTTCCTCCATCTCAGTAAAGTCCACATATAGACCATATATTTGTGCAGGTGAATTGTTTATAGAACCTGGAAAAGGATCAGGTTTTACATCTCTGTTCATTCTGTAAACTGTGGGAAAGTCATTAGGCTTCAGAAGCTATAAATTGGAGATGTTTCTTGATCTCATTTTATCTAGATATTGGAGGAAGAAGTTCTCTGTTGACATCTTAGTGGTAGAAATAATCTGAAACTTTTTGAACTAAAATGAAAAATGGAGATAGTTGTAACCAGACTCTGACCTCTTAGAGAATGGACTCTTCTTTCCAATGCTGGCTACTCAGAGTGTGGTTCCCAGGTTGACATGATGTAAAAGCTTATTAGAAATACTTATTCTCAGGATCAACTCCAGACCTAAAGAAAGAGAATCTGCATTTAAATCAAAATACTTGATATTTTGTGTGTACACTGAGGACTGAGTCTGGCCCTGCACCTCACTCATTGCTGGGAAGGAAGGGTAGATGGGAAAAAAGGGAATCATTTTGAAAGCTCTTATCCTACATTATCGAGTGAATATTTTAGAACTTTTAAAATGAGGATACAATGAGAAAAATACTTTCAAATTAAAATTTATATAGTCCATGATAAGCTTCTCTTTTTATTTTCCATGTTCTCTAATATCTCATATTGTCACAGCATGTCTTCCAACTGAATTTTTCACATATAAATTGAGATAAAGTGTGCATAAAATTATCTTTTTTCTTTCTTGATTAATTTGATATTAAAATGCTGCCAGTTTGGGCCTAAAAATAAGGGCTCCAATATTTGTTCTTTATTAGCTACCCAGAGAGCACTAGTTTTTATAGCCTTTGAATTGTGTATTTTTTAGGGGTTGTCACGGCTGCAATAATCTGGTTGCTCTCCACCGGATTGAGCGCCACCTTTCATTTACTTTATTTCCAGTGGGAAATAAGTCGCCAAAGTAGACTGTAATAAATCTATATTGTCAGGGTCCAGGTCATTGTTGCCCCAAGGCATGCCACCGCAGTCTATTAATTATTTGAATTAGGGTGACTTGGGAAACAGCATATGAAAAATTAATACTCTAAACCTCCCTTTCTGCTGTGAGCATCCCCTGTGAAAAGTGCTCTCTCTGTGCCAGGAGGCAAGGGCACATCTGACTAGCACAGATAAAGTTGTTAGGACCTGTTTCTCTGTGTAAATAAGCTCAGCTTAAGTCACTAAGTTAATGCCCAAACTGACAATGTCAAGAATTTCTTAGTCTAAAAAACCTTTAAGCATTTTGCTGTGTTCAGATTCCAATCCCCTGTTCACGTGCTGGAAATTAAATTGGTATCTTTCTCCTGTTGATCCTTCTTTGTCAATTTAATTATTTGTCAGCTGTAGGTGCAGACAGGAATAAAGGCGAGCAGGAGCCAGGCAGGAAAAGAGAGGAGGAGGAATCATTTTATTTTAGTTCCATTTTAGTTGTTCACATGGGTCGTTTCCTACCCCCACCCTCGACCTGTACTGGACCCCAGCACCTGTGGCCTACATCCTTCAGAGGCGATTGATCCCACAATTTCACCAGGGTGCACCAGTAATTTGGTCTCTTTTAAAGTTGTGAAATAAAATTACTTCGGCCTGAATAAAAATTGAATAAAATTTGGAAGTTACAATAACATTGATACTGAGTCCAGCGCATAGATAATCTTGACAAAAGTACTTCGAGAATTCTCTAAGTACTGCACTGGGTCTCCGCCTTCTCAGAAAACATAAGAGAAAGTTGGAAGCACTCACTCTCTAGGGGCCTCAAGAACGCTATAAACAAAGAGCACTAGCCTGGAGGAGTAAAGATTTATTTAAATCTTATGGCAAGTCTTCTGTGTTTGCTGAAGAGAACAAAATTTCCCAAGATACTTAACTATTAACTATGAATTCATTGTTTTCTAAGAGATGAAAAATTATGTGAGAAACACATATCTTACAAGTCATACTTTATAGAAAATTATATTTTTATTGACTCTATAGGATGTTTATTATTTAAGTCATTTAACCTATAGATTATTTAGTGTTTACATTGTCCAGTATTCTATCAGTGAACCCAAGCCTTGTACAAATTTTCCCCTCATAATATTTAATGTGAAAGGTCTCATTAGTCACACTCTGGCCTTAGATTTCCACCTTCAACCTCCTCGAAATAAAGGGTGCCCCAAGGAGGTACAATTCTAAGAAACCAGAAAGTCTCCTTCCACAGAATCATAATTAGGCAATTGCTATTTGTCATTAACTTATTAAAGACTTTCCTACCAGCCTAGATTACTTATCTACAATTAAATATTTTTAAACACTAGCATGAAAATAATGTGTCCTAGGGGAGAGGGGCCAGTGGAGGAGAAAAGTTAACAAGTACAGCATAGAGCAAGTATTTCAAGTGTTTTAGGACATATTTTTAAATCTAATATTCTAAAGCCAGGAGGGTTATCAACTCTCCTTCTGGAAAATGGAGCCAAAAAGGACCCAGCAAGCATCAAGAAATTTTACTTTTATTTTTTTCTCTAAAAGTTTACATATATAGCTGTTTTCTAATAGGGATGACTGGTTCAGTTGTAGTTCGCAACCATCTAATCTTTTTATCAAAGGGTCATTTGACCACACCCGCAGTGTTCTCTTTCAGACATACTTTCTCACTTTTTGTGACATGGACAGGATGAGAATTTTCCAGCTTTATAAGTTTTGATTCTCTTTTTATTAACAATTCCATTGCTAAGTCATTCTCCCTTCTCAAACTTCACGATAAGCATTCAAGAGTAGCCGAGTCATATCTTCACCACGTTGTTTAGGAACAGCTTCAGCTAAACATGCAGCATCATTGTTCACAAGGGCATACAACATACTTTTTCTTGTTGGAAAAAAAAACCATGGCAACAGAAAAGTGATGGATTTTTGAACAAGTAATAGCCAATTTGTTCTCTTATAATTCTAGAGGGCAGAAATCCAGAATGTGTTTTAATGGGGCTATAATCAGGGTGTCGTCAGGGATGCATTCATGCTAAAGCCTCTGGGGGAGACTGTTTCTTGCCTTTTTTAGCTTCTAGAGGCTGCTCCATGTCTTCATCTCCAGGCCTCCTATCACTGCCATCTGTATCTCTTGTCGTATTGCTTTTCTCTTTCCCTACACTATAAGAACTGTTGTGATTCGTCAGTTTGAGAACACTGAATAATCCAGTGTAATCAAGTTCTTTCACAGATTCTAGGTATTAGGACACAGACATTTGGAGAAACATTATTTCAGCCTATCACACCAACCCTCTGAAATTATGTTCATCTCTCATTCCCCAGTATCCTTCGCCCTTCCCGCCTCACTAAAGTAAAGTAGAAACTCAAAGTCCTTATATCCTCTGATCTTGACTCACGACTTAGGTTTCCAGCATAAGCTCCTGGAGAGTAGGGACTGACCAACTTTATTGCTATTTCCCCAAAACAGTCTCTTACCACTCAGAGAGAAACTGGTAAATATTGGTTGATGGCAGGAATGCAGGAAGAAATGTTCCTTACATCCTCAGGCCTTCTACCTGGTAGATGAAGTGTAAGCCATGTGACACCGGAGATCTTGGGGAGCACAGCATGCAGCTAGGATTTCTCTCCACACTGGCCTTAGTCTCAACACATCAGATCTCCCTATTCTGTTTCCTTATCTGATAAATGAGGTGGGTGACCCAGGTCATATCTGGTATACATAGTCAGCATTCATATTAGTTTTAAGAGGAAACGATGCTGTACAGCAATGAAAAGGTCAGACTTCAAAATCCTACCAATGGTCATGATTTAAATGAACTGTAAAAGTATATACTATGCTAATATAAAATGCTAATAAAAGGGGAAACTTGGTTTAGGATATGTGGGCACTCTGTACTCTGAGAGTTTTTTGGTAAATTTAGAACTGTTCTAAAATTCTAAGCTGGTGAGTTCCTGCAGAAGAATCATGACAGGAGGGAGCAACCGAATGGATGCCAGGTCATCCAGCCGAAGAACAGCCCCAAGCCCATGAGTGCCAGGGGCAACGTTGGGGAGTAGAATGAACAGACCTGCTGCCGCCAGCCCATCTGCCCAATCAGACCAGGAGTGACCCAGAGGACCCAGGAGCTCCTGTGAGTCTTCCGGGAAAGCTAGGTGAAGGGAGTGAGCCTACCCGTACCATCTACCCAGATCAGGAGTGACCCTGAGACCCTGTGAGTACAGAAGGGGAGTGGAAGAGTCAGGAAGAAGAGCAGGGAGAACTGCCCCCACAAACAAGACAGCACAAAGCAGCTGGGATCCCTATCACTGCTGGCCTGAGTAATCCAGAGGTCTCTGAGCCTAGTGACCATCTTGACCTCTGCAGGAGGGAGCTTGCCTGCTGTTAAACTAAGGATCCCAGCCCAACTGGGTGGAATGACTCTGCACAGGGACATGACATAGCCCAAAACTGTGACACAGCCCATAACAACCTAAAGCCACCATCACTTAAGAAGTAAAAAGAGGAAGAAAAATAAAGGCTAGGCACACCCGGGTCGAGCAGTATTGGGCACAGTCCACATGTATCAACAAGGACATGTGTTCCATCTTGAAGTCAGGGGCAATAGCCAAGATAAACAACTAAATAAAATAAGTAAAAATGCTTCCATGCAAAATAAAGTCTCAGTGTCAAAAACAGAGCAGAGAAAGGTAAAACATGACAAAATACACAAAATCCAAATCTCATAAAAACAAAGCACAAACAGCTCAAGGAGAGGAAGAGATCAGGAGCTCCTCCAAAGAGAGATCAAATGACACTGAATAGGATAACATAACGTCACAGAAAAAGAATTCAAATCGTTAGTTAGAAAAAAGTTGAATAATCTGTAGGAGGCATAATTAACTACCCAAAGGCAAATCTAAGACCTCAGAAAAGAAGTGAAAGATTACAAGAACTTTTTTGTCACAGAATTTAAAGCTACAAAGACAGCCCAAACAGAATTGCTAGATATGAAAATTAGAGTCAATGAATTGAAAACAGACAATTCTGTAAACAGGTTCAATCTCAAAGAGGAATGAATTCAGAAACTGAAGGCAAAAACATAGCGGTAAACATCATGGAAGAGAAGAACAATATTGAAGAGAAATGAAGAAAGCCTGCAAGAAATATCAAATATCTTAAAGAGAATAAACATAAAGATATTTGGAATACCTGAAAGTGAGGAGAGGGAGAAAAAAGAAGAAAATGTATTTAAATAAGTAATAGCAGAGAACTCCCCCATCTGTGACAAAAACTCTGGATGTCTTCCAAGCCATAAGAACATCCAAATTCCTAAATGCAAAAAAAACACCAAAAACAACAACAACAACAACAAACCAACAGCCCTACATTAAGAGATCATAGTAGAACTAGCAAAAGCCAGTGATAAAGAAAATCTACTAAGGACTGTGAGAGAGAAAAGAAACACAACCTAGCACACCCATCAGGCTATTATTAGACTTCATAGCAAAAAGCCTTAGGGACAAGAGAGAGTGGAATGACCTCTTTAAAATACTAAAAGACAAAAATTACAAGTAAGAATACTCTACCTTGACAAATTATTGTTCAAATATGATAGAGAAATAGTCTTCAATGACAAAGGAAAAGTAATGACTTTTTCCATCATTAAACTTGCCTTCCAAGAAATGTTGAAAGAGGTACAAAGTAATCAAGAACAAAGAACCATCAAACCCCAAGAATTATGACAAACAGTAAAATAAAATCAGAAATAAATAATCATCAGGAGAGAACAAAAGCACAGTAAAGAGGAAAAGAAAAACACAGAAGATGTCAGTATGCAGTAGACTACAGGTGATGGAATAAGCTAGAGATGAAACACAAAGTAGCCACAAACCTAATCTTATAGAGATAGGAAGAGGAAAGACAAAGAACCAGAGAGGATCAACATAAAAACATCTGAAGGTAAAGACAAACAGAAACAAATGGGAAAAGAAACAACAGAAATATAAAACAAAACAAAACATCAAATAACCACAACAAAACCCTATGTTTTACCTAAAAGTGAATGAACAGCATTCACCAATTAAAAGACACAAAGTGACTGGATGGTTTTTAAAAAGAGGGTGTGGTGTGAAACATAGATTGAGATATAATGTCAACATTCAGAAATGAATTGAAAAAACAGGATTCATCCATATTATGCCTACAAGAAATGCACATCAGATCCAAAAAAAAAATGAAATGGTGCCTTTTGCAACAACCTGGATGTAACTGGACATCACGCTAAGAGAAATCAGCCAGAAAGAAAATGAGAAGTACAGGATGGTTTCACTCACATATGGAATGTAAAAAACGGATAGATCTAAATAAAATTCACAAAATAAGACTAACTGAGGTGGGGAGAGAACAAAAGAAGGAAAGAGAGAACAAGATACTGGAAATGGGCACAAGAACTTTGGTGGTGGGTGTGGTGTGAATGCAAATTCAATATCCTAATAAGCATATAGCAATGTCAAAAAAATAAATAATAAAACAACAGAAAATTTAAAATTTACTTTTTAAAGGTCGCTTGGCAACAAGGTTAGATTACTACCTTCTTGAGGGCAGGGACTGTGTTCTCCTTCACAGTGTACCTGAAACCTATATAACCACATGTAATTTGGACAAGCCTATTTAAGCATTATTTTATATTAAAAAATATATAAGTATCAAGGATCATAAGGGCAGTAGAGATGGATGTTAGTGTGTGTATATGTCCAAATTTGGGCACATATCTAAAATTGGTGAAATTATGATATTATTTGTAAGAATTTTTAAAGTTTGATAAACAGTGGGCAAAATAACTTCCCCATTAAAATCACCTTATTATTACAAAAATAAAGCTACTCATTATGCATCAATGACCATGACCTACACTCTCTCCAGATCCACTAATTATCTCTAAACTGTCTCTATAATTCCAGTCCTAAATAATGATCTTTATAAATGCCTAGGCAATGACCAAAAATGCACAGAAAAAAAGTTTCATTAAGGAAACATTAAAAAATTATCCATGGTCATTTTTTATGTGGCTAGGTCATGGATCAGTGTTTTTAAATATATTTCTTATCTATTGAGGAAACATTGTTTTACAACATTACATGAGTTTATATGTGCATATTCACTTTTCATCTAATATCTGATATCACACCATGGCCACCACCAAATTTCTAATAATTCTCCACCTCTGCCCACTGGACTTGCACAATTTCTTTTGTGTTAGTGAGCAGGTTTTATTTTTATGGTGAAAATAAAAATTAGTATTTAAAAAGTATTTTTAATCTTAGAAGTTTGCATGAAAAGATTTTCTATTATTAACTTGTAATTTGAGTAATTACTCCCAATACACATGCATATACAATCAGAAATGTTTCAAGGATTTAGTTTTCTGATTCCCCTCCACCCATCCCTTAAAACACATTCCGTCCTTTGTCTTCCCCATCTTAGAATATTGAAATACTACCCTCCCATTTGTTCATTCCAAAGTTATAGAAAATCATCATTTGTCAAGCTTACCCCCTTACTTTCCCACAAGTCCATAAACAACCACTATGAAGCCTACTTTTAAAATATATCCTAAATCTGTTCATTTCTCTCTCTCTGCTCTCACCATTTCAATCTGAACCAGGATTTTACAAACTGAATTGCACCCCACTGTTGAGTTAGGAAGTCAGTTCAGTGGGTGAGAGCCAGTGCTTCTTCTTTTGCGTGAAATGAAACAGAAAATCTCAGAGTGCCTCACTTACGGTGAGGGTATTGTCTCATGAAATTTTTATTTACGAATATTTGTTTACATACTGAGTCACCATATGAAATGATTTTTTGTGGACTGTAGAAAAATATTGAAAGCCTACATTTAAGCCCCTGTCTCTTAAAACCTGGATTGCTTAAAACTTGGAATGCTTTTCCTAAGCATGATGAGAAGCCAAAGAATGTACAATAGTTTGAAGACCCCAATGAGATCCAGCACCTGCTTCTCTTCCCAGCTTCACTTCCCATGCGCCAGCCACACTGGCATCTTTTTCACAGAACCTCGCCTGCTGATCGCTCTGACTAGAATGCTCTTCACCATACTTGCAGGTTTTACCTGGTCTTGGTGCCTTGGATCATCCCCATTGACTTGTTTCTTTCAAAGCACTAATTGCTAGCTGAAATTATCTTGTATGTTTCTCTTTTTTTTATTTTTTCAGGCTTGTTTACTGTCATTTTTTATATGCTAGGATAGAAGTTCTAAGAGAACAGGGTCTTCCTCATCTGCCTTGTTCACTGATGTATCTCCAGAGCCTGAAGTAGACCCTGGCACACAGTAAGTGATGATGAAATGTTTTGTTGATTGTGTAACTTACTATATGTGAAAGGCTATGTTAGATCTGGGATAAAGAGGAAAATCACACCCTCTGGAGTCACGAAAAGTATGACATCATACTTTCTGGTTTCTTATCTCTATTCTTTCCCACTCCCTGGGCAAGGAACCTGACCATTTTGCTCACCGTTGATATCCTGCCTCATACGGTGCCTGGTACCTAGAAGATATGTTTTCAAGTGAATAACAGATCCAGATGGAACATTTATAGTAGCTCCAATTACACAGGATTGAATCATCTTCCAGCAGGTCTCCAAATTTTGGGTTAAGCATAGAAAATGTAAACATTTGGTTATATCCAGGATAAATATATTGAAGAGTTGAAATGAACAATTGAAGTGTCATAAAATGGACAGAGTGGAGTGTAGAATTCTTCCTCTTGGCTTCACTTGTTTAAATAAATGGCTAGAAACTCTTTTTAAAAATCATGATCCACAATGATCAAAGTTTTCACCTGAATCATTTTTAAAGAGGAAAACATTCTAGCACATTCATTTTCTCACTCTATTCTTTCTAACATAAGCCCTAATTAATAATTAAGTTTGCTTATTACAATGCTAAGGAGTGATACACAATTTTCACCAAGAACAACACAAATTTACTTTTGATTACTTTTCTTCATAATCTAGAGTCTTAGAGAGACTATCTGCTGATTATAAAGCTCTGGAACGGATCTTTACTGTAGATAATTTCATCAGCAGGGAGCTAAAGACCAATAATTGCAGTAAGCAATCAAGGGAGTTGTGAGTCACCCAACAATAAGCAATAAACACTGTCAGAAAAATTCCCCTATCCCACTTCATCATATGACTATACAAAGTCCACCAAGTAACTCCATCAACTCATGCTAAGGAAGACTAAAAATACAGAAACATGGAAAAATGGATTACTCACTATTGATTCAAATAAAGTAATTGGATCATCAGTAGTGGACTTGCTTCTCCAGAAAATTGGAGGATTCAGAAGTGTTTGTTCTGGTGAAAAAAGACTAAATAATTTACTATTTACATTTCCTTTCATCTTCTATTTTCCTTTCTGATGCTACTTTATTGTGGGAAACAAAGAATATGTGTTCCATATGAGGATACCATGATCAAAAACCAACTTGACTTCAATGAAGTAGAATGGTATATCATTAAAACTTACTTTCTTTCCCCAAATAAAGCTGAAGTCCTCAAAAATAATCTACTTATACCTTTTGGCTAGATTCATTGATTCCAACTATCACCATCTCCTCTTGCTAAAGGGAAAGAGGGAATCATAAACAAATGACCTCACTCAAGAGCATAGTCACAATCAAAATTCAAACTTGTCACCTTCAAAACTTACACAACAAAACCAACATTCAAGAATTGCTGTCAGGCAGGAATTATGCTTATAGACTCCCATACTCTGGGATACACCCTAATTTTGATTCTAATTACTATCATCTTAGAATGATGGAATTTAAAAGCAAAAGGGCCTTCGATTCCCCCACTTCAACGTCTGTGATGATCAGTAGCCAATGAAAGAACTAGAACTGGAATCCAGGTCTCCAGACTCCCAGATAACAAGACTATCGAAGTCTGAGCTGAAACCTAAAGAGGGCTGAGTTACTACTCTTTGCCCCAGTCAGTGGGGGTGGATGAAATAATTCTTTGAACCTTAGGCTGGAGAAGATACAATTGCTCAGTTATGACTTTAAGCTTACTTAAATTAGGAAAATCTGAGATCCAGGCTCAGTCATGAGTGAACTGATTAATCTTGGTTGTTCCAGGAACTCACTTGGCAATCTTGTCAGTACTTCAGTGATTAAGTAGTAAAGTGATTTAATGATTTTATTCCTTTAACTTTATCTGAATGTGTGTGTCTATATTGTTTGTATCAGGACACAAGGAAGCTACTATGCATCTTGAAGAGGAGTCGGTGACCTATCTGCAAGAGGAATGGGTCTCCAGGCTAAAGGCACAGAAAGTGCAAGGACTTACAGTTGGTGGGGGAGGTGGCACACAGTGGCTCCCACCTGCTGGGACTTGAAAAGGTAGTGTAGGGTAAAATCATTGAGAACACTAAATACTTGGGAGTAGAATATCAGAAGTTCTGAGCAAGGTTGTGACAAATTGAGGATATGTTTTAAATGAGTCAGTCAGTAGCATGTGTGATAAATGGGCAAGGAGAGTGTGGAGGGAGTGAGACCCATTAGGAGACTGGTTATCCAGGTGGGAACCTTTTAGAATGCTTCTCTGTTTCACCTTGTAACAATTCATAGACCAAAACTGGAGACCTAACCCAACCAGTGCAGTCTCCTGCTCTGCAACAGGACATGCTGACTTCTCCACACTCAGAACCATTGCCCTCTCTGCTTACCATCTGAAGACCACTTCACACAGAGTGTCAACTCCAACATCGGGGTGCAGCTCTCTCCATCCTCAGCAACCTCCAACTGCTGGATAGAGGGGTGTGTGTGTGTGTGTGTGTGTGTGTGTGTGTGTGTGTGTGTGCGCACGCGCGCTTATAAGAGAGCCTATCTTAGCAGTGTTTCATCCTCTATCAAAGGCCAGGTCCCATGGAACGATCTTACTCATTTGGGCCTCTTCACATCACCTGCAGACCTTTCCCAAGCTCTTTGACTTCAGAAAAGCAGTTGAAAACCCAAAGTGAAGCACTTTGAGAGATTTATTCTTTCCACCTGATTGAATTCCTCATAGTCATGACCTTAAAAGCAGACGCCACTCTGCTCTTCCTACTACTGTATCTTCTTGCCTTGTTCTCCGCAAAATGCCTCAACTTTGACTTCCTCCCTCTTTCTCTTCTCAATTACAGGATTTTCTAAGCTGCCCCCAGTCTACTCTCCAATCTCCTGCTGAGTCTGCAATTCCCCACATTCTGATATGATAGCCAGTGGCATCCGTCGCCTCTCAGTTGCAGTCTTGTCCATGAGTTATGTTCAGTTTTTCTGAATCCTCTCTCTGCAGTATTGATCACATCTGGTCCTTTTGTCGGCCTCGTCTCAGACCATGCATCAGGTTCAACCACCTTGTAGTTGCTTGGTCAGTTTCTCCATTGCTAACTTTTTTCTGTATCCCATTCACCTGACACTGAGAATCTCCCTCAAATGTCATTTTAACCACATTACTAAGTTTTGAAGCTACATTTTCTCCTTCTTGTCTTTGTTTTGAATTAAAACTCTTATTAGCAGGCTGAATTAGAAGGAAGATATTTCAAACATTATTTTATAGTTAACAAAACAAAGGCACACAGAGATTAAGATACTTCTTACCCAAGGTTCTTAGGTACCTCTTTCCAAACTCATCTTTTCCAATTTACAATTCAAACAAAATCCTACTTTTGTATGACATCCATTCATTCATCCTTTCTGTCCACAGCACAGTATACTTTTAAAATTGCTTGTTTTGTCTCCTAAAATATTTCATGTGGACCCTGCCTGACAACACAAATCATTCCAGGAAGCTAATCACTGGGCATAGTGTGAGTTTTGGTACCAATAACAGAACAGGACTTGGGACTCAGGCAGCCCACTAGGACCACTGTTTCAACTAAGACCACCTCTCCTTATTCTTGCCTCTTATGTGGTGGTACCTGATCGTTGACAGTGGGTTCAGTACTGCTAAGATATGCTCTTATAAACACACACACACACGTACCTAAACATATATAAAAATGTAGAGGAATGTATAATAATGTATATACTGCATTTTAACATAGAAAAGACATAAGATCACTTATGTTGAAATTTCATTATATTCACATTCTGATGTTCATGTCACCCAAATTGAAATACACATAGCAATTTATTTTCCTCTCCTCTGAAGTCCTTTATTTTTCTGTTATTCTATCCTTGAACAATTTTCATTGATAGAAATGCAACCCATCATCTCTACTGCTTATCATTACTCTAAGTCCCTTTCTCTGAAAGTTCTGTTCATGTAATTTCTGGAGTGCCAAAAACAACATCAGTAAGATGGTGAGATTATATGTAGCTGTAGAATTAGCTGAAGAGGCTATTTAGCCAGGGCAGGGAGGACCAAGAAACACTGAGTCACAGCGGGCTTCTCAAGCAGATGGTGTATGCACAAGACTTAAGAGAACCCAATATGGGGGAGTATCCAAGAGCACCTGTCAAATGATCTATTACTAGCATGGGGGAAAGTAGTGAATTTGTCATCTCACTTACTGTGTTGAGGACCACCATGAAGAAGGAAAAGCAATAAGGAGATTTTGGTAAAGATCAGAAAATGGGAGAAAAGCTGCCTTATCCTTGAGATTAGCTGAGGTATGGGAGATAACCCACTTGCTTCAAGGGGTTCTGGATGGATTCTTGTCATTTTACCTGTGGCCTATCTCCACTGACAGCTGTGACTGCTATTTTAATTTTGAGATTCAGCTGTTTCTTTGCCAGTCTTGACGCAACATTTTGGGCACGCTCTGAAGCATGACTCATGAAATTCTCCAAAGGCCAAACCACTTCAGTATGCTTTTCAATTAGTGCTCTGCTTCCTGATCTACTGGATAGTCTCAGACTAAGAGGCAAGACGAAGACCACAGGCAATTTGAGAAGGTAGATTCTAGCCAAGACATTTGGCAAAAAGCACTAGAGACCACATGAGAGGCCTAAGGGACAAAGGGAAGGAGATGAAAAACATAACTGCCAAAGCTTTAATCTAAAAGTGCCTATTGATTAGATAGTGCTATTCCTTCCATTAACAAGCATGACTAAGATGTTTGCAATGCCTTCTGGGTGCACAAAGGCTGGGACCTCAGAGAGAAGAGAGAAAAAGAAGGCAAGGAAGGAGTGAAAAAGCTCTATAAGCACCTTGAGGAATAAATATAAACTTACCTTGAAGATTCAGGTGCTAGGAGAGATGATTTGATTTGAGGAAAGAAATCTTTATCACCATCTATTTGTTTTTATTAATTATACACCTTGCAGACTTCGTTTTTCACTAAATAATTGTGATTTTATTAATTTTTTTCACAAAATACAAAGCTTTGCACCACATTATAGCAGTGTTCTAACACAAGAAAATGCCCAGGTTTTCATTGGGGAGAAACGTGATTTATATATTGGATATTGATTTTATACATTCTTAAAATAATTATTAAATAAATCATGACAAAGTATGCCAACCTTATACAACATGCAGATTATTGCTTAGAACTTGCATATACTTTTAAACAGCACACATACAAATAAAGTACACAAACATTTCATAATGTTAAGGGAAATGCCAAAAGATATTTATTAATCCCTCCAAATAAAGTACAACCAGAAACCAAAATAAAAAATACTAAATTGATATTTTAATTGCTGATAAATCTGAGTAACACCAATTTATAAATTACCTAGTCTTACATTAGGTAAATAAAAGTCCTTCATCCTTATGGAAATAAATCAGAAGATGTGTTCTCCAAAAGTTAACTGTATTTTGAAAGACTTTCAAAAATCTTTATGACAAATATTAATGTTATATCTCAGGAAAAAAAGTATATATATCACCATAGCTACTGCATTTACTACAGTTTTCAAGTAACATTTTAAAATTAAATCTATGTCTAAATGTCATTATTACCAATTCCATTAATTACCAAAAGATCTCATAACTCATCCTAGCTGCAATTTGTAAGAGAGTATTATCGATGCAAAAATTCCTTAAAAGTAGGGACATTCATATTAGAAGCAAACCAAGCAAGAAACAGAACAATATACAGCATTTTTTATTTAGTTATACTTTTAGGCTTCTTTAACCAAGAAGTAGCAAATAACTTAATGAATGCTTAATTACATCAAGAAAGAGAGGGGAAAAAATAGAGATGATGACTAACAAGTTTTCAGCCAGAGGTATCATATTTATATATATATTTGAGATTCAGAAATATTTCTCATTGGTTTTGGTGTTATATACAGGGCCTGATAGCCAAACTGTCTGCTGCTCAGAGGGAAATCAGTATAAATGCTTTTAATGCAAACAAACCATCTTTAGCAGCTGCTTTCAGTTTTTCACTACTATCCAAACTATCTTCCAAAAAAGATCTTATCGAAGCCGGCAGAGACAGTTTGAGGTCTGGGCTAGAAAAGGAATAGGGCTCAAGTCCATGGGTGCTGTACTTTGGAAACACCCTGAGTAACAGATTTGCTGGTAAACTTATTTTTAAAAGAAACATGACAATGAAGATTGCTCAACTAAAGACGACGACTTCAGAATGCTGCCACAGACGAGCACCCTTTCCTTATAACATCCTCTGACAACTTAGCTAACTCAGTTCCTCCCCACTCTTGTCATGGGGTCTAAGGAAGAACATTTAGACAATTTACATGCCTATAATGACTCTCCAGCTGAAACATGTTTTAAAGTTCTTATTGCTAAATACGTTTAACATCTGTCATCTCTATGACAGATGTTTTCCTATAAAAGCCTATTACCTTTGCATCTTGTTGCAGACAAGTATTGTTAAATGATAAGTGGCTTTCCGTACTATATAGCCTCTTAGTAAATGATGGTTTAATTGCTACTTACACTTACTGTAATGCTTTTTTCAAGGAAAGAGATTTTTCAACTTAAATTTGCCACAAAAGACTAAGAAGGTTACAGGTATAGAGAGACCTCAAAAGTTTGCATAGAAAGATGCTGACATAAGGAGGGAGGTACTGATGGAGTCTTTAGGGTATTAGGAGGAAGAGATGGAAGGGCTGAAAGGATTCAGAAAGAAAACTTCTAGATTGAGGAGGGCGCATCACGGTTTTAAGGGAAAAGCATTTGTGGTGTCTCTTCCAACTTTAGGTCCTGCTGTCTTTTCATTATTCTCACGCATGCCATATGTTTCATGTCAGAATGCACTTAAGTAGTGTGTGTCTTAACCAGCTCGGGTTAATATCTGAAGGTGTGTGTGTATATGTGCGTGTGTCCAGGACCTCTTAACAGAGGAAGATTCACACTGAGGTTCTAGTTCATCCCTGTTGAGAAACACTGTGCCAACTGCTGATAAAACTATACATTTGCTTCTTATGGGCTCCAAAACAAATACATACATAATATTCTATGAAATATCATGGAGGATATCAACAACTTACTTAAACTTTGCCATTTCCTCCGACAGAATAAACCACATAAAAGTAATTCCGATGTAAACACATTTGAGGTTAAAAGTAAGCTAGAAGCTGAAATTTGTGCAAACATTTATTTTAATAGTGGTTTCTGGAACATTTTCATTTCACTTTAAAATGAAACAGAAAAAACATGAATATTACAACATACCTTCCTTCACACAGATCCATGAGAAGATTATTTCTAAATGGTGTAACAAATGGTATCACCAGAAGTAAACCGGGCTTGTCGCACCAATGAAGAGCCCTGCTCCAAGCGCCCAATGTACCTCAGAGAAAGTGTGCAACTTAAAAATGGGTACTTTAGCAAAAATGTGACTTGAGTCAAATAGAATATTAAAATTTAGAAAAGAATTTTAATCAAACACCTGTAAACTAGGTAGTTTTTAAAACTAGACCTTTACAAGAATGCGGTATCATTCATGTATATCAGCCACCCTTAGGAATGGTAAATACATTTTTTCTCTTTACGTAAGACGAATCCATGAAATAAAATGAAACAATTGAAATAAAAATTTCATTTTAACTCACTCTAAGGTATCAAGACAATGTAAGATAGAAGTTAATGTCTTTGCACTCATATATAACTCCAATTTTGAGTTTTAAATAAATGCAAACAATACTCATTAAAAAGATTTTAGATACAAGGCAAATTCTGTAAACTCTAGTTCATAATTATTAAAATAAAATATCTAATACAGAATCTATGATCTATGACCTTGCATGCTAGTTGATTTTCATTCGTTTTCAAAATTTTGCAAGAATTTTTATTTCTAGACTATTATACATCCAAAGGTCATCTTTATAGTTAGTAAGTTGTTACTAATTTTTTCTACAAAAATAGAATTGCTTAAAAATTTATATCAATTTGCCTTTATTTTCTATAAATATTTTAATAGCTGTTAAATATCAGAATGCCTAATAGAATCATTTAATCCACGTAGTCAAAATATTCAATATGTAAAACGTCTAGCAAAAGTGTAACATTTAATAAATGAAATAATCATCATTTAAGAAATAATATGTTCTGTCTTTAACTACTTGTATCTTATGTAGGTGGACAGAATCACAGAACAGCAAAGTAGAGCTCCTGTAAAGATCTGACTTAAAGCAGCATGGCAGCTGGTAGTGTCTTTTCAATTTCTTGTCTATTGTATAAGGAAATATGTCGAATCTACTTTTGGATATTGAATACGGAAGTTAAATTAGCTGTCACACAGCCAGAATAAAATAAGGATTGTTGACTATGGGAATAATAAACTTTAGTTCAACACATTCGTATTTAAATGCACTCATTTAGTGAACAGCTACACTAATAAAAAGTACTGTCAGTGAAAGTGAAAACAAAGGTTTTAGCACAAAATAGCAACTGTAGAAATTAAAAGTACTATGTGGAGACTCATTAATATTGTAGTTTTGTACTGTCTTCATTTTGATGCTGGGTTTAAAGTCTATGTTCAGAAACTACAGAAATATCCAAAGAGTCAAAAATATTTAATTTTTGTTTCTTGCTAAAGGAATGAATTTCCAAAATAGTTTTCTAATATAAATGTTTTCCTTTTAAAAAGACAGTTTCCTTGCAAAAGAGCAAGAAAAATAACAAGATAAAACCACATTCCTACCCCCACTTTAAACAACCAATACATACTTAAGTGCCTATAATATCGAAGGCACTAACTTTAGTAACATTATCAATGTAATATTAGTAGCTTTAAAAACAAATAACTTTATTTTATATTATCTTTCAAAATAAATACATCTAATATAAGCCAATCAGTCTAATTTTAGTTACTTATTGACTAAGATTTCAATTACCTTCTTTAAGTTATTCTAAAACATATGATTCTATCTTCATTAGATGGCCAAATCAAATCAAAAGTCTTAATATATCAAGCTAGTCCCCCTTCACCATCATAACAGGAGAATGAAAGTGAGTCAAACATTCTCCTTCAAACTGAGAAACTGAATAGATTAGCTCTTTGGATTTGGTTTCAACTGAATTCAAGTATTCACCATTGTTTACATTAAATTTTTTTCTCTTAGGTAAGAACAATCATTAAAGTCAAGTAACTGAGAAAAATAAATAAAGGCAATGATAGCTAGGTAGCTAGTTCTATATTTGCATTGAAAGAATCAAAGCAAAAGCAAACATATCCTCACACACACAAACAAAAAGCCAAGTCAATAAGTCATTTATCATCACATAATAATATGGATAATGAGATACTTGTATTAAATTTTCTAATTTTCCCTGTCTTTTAAGAAAGGTAAAAATGCAAAGCACTCAAAATGTTAATTAAGCAAGCATGGATGCAAACTATGAGCAAAATCTGAATACTGATTTTTTTTGGGTAGTTTTGGTCTCATATTGCATAAGACTTTGGTACTGATGATGTTGGGTTCTGAATTCAGGGGAGGCTTTGTAAATATAGAAATAATATATCTTTCATAGTAAAGTGCAAAAGAAGCAGACAGAAACAGCAGTGTTAAAGTCTTTCTCTTAATCATTCCTCCTATTAATCTAAATAGTCATCTGTAACATGCATTTTTAGAAGGAGGAATTCATCATTTAGGGAGGTCTATAAGATCAATCTTAAGTCTTACTACAAAATAAAAAAGCAATAATTTGATACAATACTAAAAATAGAAATAAAAAAACTGAACATCTTAAAAACATAAAAATGCAGGAAGTATTTATTTTCCATGACTGAACTAATTAAATATTCTCAAAGTAAAATACTTCATCATTCATAGATGACAGCATATCTGAAAGATATATCACTTCCAATAGTCTAGGGGAAAAAATATTTAAACAATTTGGAAATTAAGCCAACACAGGTATTGACATAGTAAGAAATTAGTGTGATACAATAAGAACTTAAGAACTATTTACAATTGAAAAGCATTTCCCATTGTTTCAGTAAAATCAGTAACATAAAACCAAATTAGCATAGTCATCTTTTCACAGAGAAAAAAACCAATGCAGAGTTACAGATTTCTGAAAAGATTCACCACTATATTAATATTTTTTTATTTAAACCTGTAAGATTTTATTCATGCTTATAATGCAGAAGAAAATCAGAAAAAAAAAAAATATCAGGGGGGAAAAAACTGATTTTAGTTTTCTTTTCTAAAGGTTAAAAACAAAAAGACAGTGAAACCCTGGATAACAGTATAATTAATAAAGAAGCAGAAGAACACGCCAAGAATTCATCCTATCAGCAAATATAGTGTGGGTAGTAATGAAGTATGTTTATCAATAGCCCACTTTTAGTCAACTTTTCCATTCTGAAGACTATTTTTGGCTTTCTCTTGTCTGAAGAGTTTGATGACTTTGATGAACCCCTTTGAAATTTTGATCATCCACATGACATTCATCACATCCAAAATAAGACAAATAATGATCCAGGTATATTGGATTAAAGGTCCCAGTCTCCTGTAGGGTTCTGTTCCATACACAGAATACATGTACCCATAAAAAGGAGGTATTGTGGTAATCCGCACAATGAAGAACACCACTGTCATGAGTATTCCATTGATGATGTTAACCTTGGAAAACTTAGGATATTTCAGTGTTTCAAAAAACCACCTGGAAAAAAATTTTTAAAAATCACATTTACTCTCTATTTCTCGGGATTAACTATTTTAATTTTAGTTTTTTAAACTCAATGAACATTCCCCTAAGATTTACAGAGAGAGGCAAAGGACCTAGAATAATAAGAACAATACTGAAAAAGAACAAAGTCAGTGGACTCTCAACTACCCAGTTTTAAAACATTATAAAGTTACAGTAATTAAGACAACATGGCATTGGTAAAAGCACAGACAAACAGATTCATGGAAAAGAAAAATCCCTGCATACATATACTCATTCTTTTTGACAATGGAAAACAATAGTCTTTTTAACAAAAAGGGATAGAACAATTTGAGATCCATATTACAAAAAAATTAACTTACACAGACACTTCACACCATACACAAAATTTAACTCAAAATTAATTTGGTGGTAGGCATAGTGTGTTATAATGTATTTGATGAAGAGTGACCCTGCACATCTAAAACTTATTCTAAATCAATGTCATATCAATAAAAGTTTTTAATTAAAAAATTAACTCAAAATGGACTGCAGAGTTAATCATTAAATGTAAAGCCGAGTAACTTCAAGGAAAAAGCATTGAAAAAATCTGTATGATCTTGAAACTGGTAATAGTTTTTTAATATAACACTAACAGTACAATTGCTAGAAAAGGAAACTGGCAAGTTAGACTTCACTAAAATTAAAAGCTTTCTCGGTGAAGGGCACTGTTCAGAGATGAAAGCTACCTACACACTGATAGAAGATATTTACAAAATACACATATGCTAAAATAATGTATCCAAAATACATAAAGCATTCTTAAAACTCAACAATAAGAAAAAGCCAATTAAATCAAGGACAAAGATCTTAAATTCCTCATAATAGAAGTTATATACGCCATAATAGAAGAAAAATAAGCATATGACAAGATGTTCAACATCCTCTGTCACTAAAATAATATAAAAACACAACTGTGCATCTATTAGAATGCCTAAAATCCAACAATCTGATGATTCCAATAACTGGTGAGGGTGTGGAATGACAGGAGTACTCTCAATATTGATGGGAATGCACAATGGAGAAGCCATTTTGTTATAATGCCTTTTTTTTTAAAGAGAGGAAGGAAGGAAGAGAAAGCAGCTTTTTTTTTTAAGAAAGGGAGAAGAGAATGAAGCACTATCATTTATTTATTTTATTTATTTACTTGTGTTTGTTCTCACTGGCCCTGGTCATAAACCCAAGTCCTTGGGCATTATACAGTTCCCTCCCCAGTTACCAACTTAGTGCCTGAGCCACCAGGGCATGCCACAATGCCTTTTATAAGCAGTTATAATGCTAAACATATTCATTCATAAAATACAATGCAGCAAACACACTCAGGTATTTTCCAATTAATCTGAAAATGTATATCTACACAGATACATGCAAATGTTTATTTAGTTGTATTCATATTCATCAAAAATTAGAAGCAATTAAAATATCACTCAATATGTGAATGAACAGAGTGTGTGGTACATATATACAATGGAAGACTATTCAGCAATAAAAAAGTCAACTATAAATTCCTATAACAACATGAATTAAACTTAAAAGCCTATTGATAAATGAAATAAAAAGTCTGAAAATGCCCCATCTTATGTGATTCCATTTGTACGACATTCTGGATAAAGAAAAACTAGAAAGACAGAAAAGAGATCAGTGATTGAGAAGGGTTCAAAGAGAAAAGAATAGGGTAGAATAGGTAAAGCAGAAGGGATAGTTTAGGCTGATGAAATAATTCTGTATGCCACTGTGGTGGTGGATACAGAACATTATGCATTTGTCAAAACCCATAGAACATCATGAAGAGTATATGCAAACTTTAAAAACAAATCAGTTAGACTGTTGAGGAATGTCAGAATGACATGCAGGCTGTGACAACAGAATATAACTGTATTGTAACTACATGACAGAACTCACTGAAGGAAGTGAGATACAAACAGGAGCCAAATCTAAGTAACTTTGAAAATGAGTGGAGACCATAGATTAAAAACAAACTACATTTACACTGTAGCGTAGTTGATAAAGCTGTGTCTCATCAGAAACAAGTTAACAATTCTGAAATCATTATACATGAATATTAGTGTTTAACAAATAAATAAATTTGTTTGATGGTGAAGTGGTGACCAGGTTCCTTTGTTAGAATGGAAAATTACAGAGAAGTGATATGGTATGATGTGATACGGGATTAAAGTTGGAAACATCAGTACAAACTCATGTTTAGCACAGCATAGATACACACATGGACATACACAGAAATAATTATGGATATGGGCATATGGAAAGGTTAGTGTATTCCAAGTTGCTAGCTGGTAGGGCATAAAAACAATGACACCCCAGTAGCAATGAGCACATCAGAGCCAAGGTCTTGGTTTCTAAAACTGTTTTCCAATAAATGCACCATGGCTCCTTGAGAAATTGCTGTTTCTGGGGCAGGGACAGAAAATATACAATATGAATCTAAAATATTTTTAGTGCCACAATGTAAGAAATGTCTCAAAAAATAAAATGATCAGGTTATGTCAAAGGGACAAAGAAGCTAAATGAAAGAACTTCTAATGACAAAATAAAGTAATAATCTGAACAAAATGAGGTGGTAGTGGATTATAACCCAAAGTATAAAATAAACATACATGAGTGCATAATAATATAAATGAACAACAAACAAAGGAATGAATAAGAAAGAAAAGACAACTATCCTTTGGAGAGTAATTGCAAATAACTAATGTAATTATATCCTCAAAGAGGTCATGTGTAACTCCCCCACCACTCCTCAAGAAGGGGTTATGCATAGTGACTTCCTTCCAAAGACTTCAGTTTAGAAGGCAGATGGAGTGAAAAGAGTAACTTTAAAACCGAGAAATCTGACAAACTCTACCACAGCCAAGTGAATAAGGTAAGGATCAGTAGTGAGGTCATGTTTATAGCATGAATCCTAATATAATGTGATGAGAATGGCATTTTACTTCCATGGTCTTCCTCCTCAAACCTTATAACTAATCTAAGTCTAATAATAAGAAAAACAGCAGATAATCAAAATTGAGAAATATTCTACAAAACACCTGCTTAGTACTCCTCAAAGCAGACATGGTCATCAGACATAACGAAAAGTCTGAGAAATGGTCACGACCAAGAGGAGTCTAAGGAGAGTTGACTGCTAAGTGTAATGTGGCATCCTGGCTGACATCTTGGAACAGAAAAATATCATTAAGTAAAAACTACAGAAATCTTATTATAGTAGAATTTATAATCACAACACTTAACATCTCATATTTCACTTTACCTAATTCCACCTAAACCTTTTCTTTGATTCCTCACACTCTCCAATCTCTCACTATCAGCCTCCAGCCCTGGATATACTTCCTTTCGAATCTACCTGAACATGGTTAACTTCAAAACACTCACCAGAACCCTCATTAACTGAGCAGTTCCCTCTGCCCCGCCCACCTCCTCAACTCTCTCACTAAGCCAGGTTTCCTTAGGCAACACAGTGCCCAGTGGAGGTGGGTACTGTGCTCTAGAGTCAGCCCGTCTGGGTTGAAAGCCTGCTTTGCAGATAGGTGGGCTTTCTCTCTACATCTACATCTCAATTTTATCTCTACAAAATGAGGATAATGATTGTACCTCCCTTATACTACGAGGCTATTGTGACTCATATTAAGAACTCCCACATACTAAAAACTCCATAAATAGCTATTATTACTCATCAATACTGATATGAAGATAAAGGACGCCAGTTATTTAAAGAGATCTGAATGTCAGTTGCATTCTCACATTTGCCTGACATTCCTTTTACTTAACTCCACATTCACCATATAATTGTTTCAAACCTCTGTCTTATTACACAAGTCACTTCCCTTCCTCACTCACTTCCACATCTCAGATCCATCCGAGGAATTGACCTCTTCTAACTACTAGTTATTAGCATCATCAACCATGAATTTCTCAAATTCTGCCTTCACAGCCTCAAAACTTCTTTTCAGGAATCTTTATACTCAGATGAAGTTTCTCTTGCACTCACATAAGCTCCTTCCTCCTTTACTCAAGTTCTTGAGCCTACCCCACCTTTTGGAGCTATCGTCAATCAATTATCCCCTTTCGTTGGCTTCCTGAAGTTCCCCATCTACAGGTTTTTTTCTTTTCTTACCAACGTGCTCATTTCTTCCCAATCTAAAATCTCCCTTTCTGTTTGTTTTCTCTGTCAAACCTTTTGAAAGGGAAGTCAGTAATATATCCAGACATTCTTGCTATACATCACAACCCAGTACAATAGGACTGCATCCCCCTACAAAGTTGGTCACCAATGGCTTCCCCATAACCAAGACAGTGACTTCATCTTAGCCTCTATCCCAGGTGATACTTCTATAGCACACATTACCAACTATCATACTTCCCTCTCTCCTCTCTTGCTTTGTATGACACTATGTATTCTTGATTCCTAATTATATTTTTTCAGTCTGCACTTCTTGAATTTGCTCCTTAAATGTACTTTCCAAGGACCATTCATTTCCTTTGGACCACTCTTTGAGGGCCATTTCATCCATTCTCAGAAGTTCAATAAGCTGACACAAATCTCTGATTTTTAGTCTTCTTAAACTCTACTGGTAGTTCCATATTCCTAATTTATTGGTAGGTATTTTTACCTGGAAAATCACAAATTTTCAAATTGTGCCTAAAATTAAAAATCCCTAAACCCAAGAGTCTACTCCTCGCCTACAAATACTGTGACCACACAAATGGCTGCTTCTCTTCTGATCCTCCTCTTAATGAACTGGGTCATCCAAGTCAAAAATCTGGAGTCACTCTAGACTATTCCTATAGTCTCCAAGCAACCCCTATTCATTTCATCTCCTAAATTTTTTTCCTAATCCTTCTCGGTTTTCATTCCATCTGACTGCTGCCATTATGTTTTTCAATCCTCAGCATCTTACCCAGATAATTACATAACCCAACTGTTCTCCAAACTCTATTTTTCTATCTTTTTCTCTTAGATGCTACAAGTCCCACACTATATTTAGCTCAGACAACTTTCTTTCCTCAAGGCACTTCATGAACTTTCCAAATTCCTGGATATCTAAAAATGTGATTATTTACAAATCTGGACTTAAAAATCTTGTCCTCTGGCTTTATTAGGTTATCACCATGTTTCTCTCATGCCAAATTTTCTGTCTGGTGGTTGGTCTTTAAGTCAGTCTTTTTCAATTAAAAAATATATATTCACTCTAAGAATAATATTTATATAATTGTCCTTATTATTTTCTCACTCCTCTCTCATGTCAGAAGGACCACTTCTTTTATTGGAAGCCAACTCTTCTTAATTAGGACACTTTCATTCTAACAAATAAAGGCTAACAGGTTGTGAATATTTATATTGAAGCTGAGAGGGAAAGGAGCAGGAAGAAAGAAAAACATATGCATGTAAAAAGGAACGAGGGAGGGAAACACTCTTATACACCATCCACAGTTATTACTATACAGGTACAAAAGAAAAGAGCAAATTTTATATGTTTATAATCCTCTCCCAACCCCATACAGAAAAATCCATCTTTTGTCATTTAGCACTTCTTCCTCTCCCTGTTCTTCTAGAGGAATTTGAACCTTCAATTACGTTTCCTGGGAATTAATTGTGCAGAGCATGGTACTCACTATAAATAGTGTGGAAAAGGATATTAGCTGGTCGAGTTCACATTCGGAAAGAAGAGGAAGGGATAATTAATTGCAGGTAGAGAAAGAAAGGGGGGAAAAGTAAGAAAAGAAGATGAGAACACAGAATCAATCCCTATATGGCACGGGTTCAGTGAGTTTAAAGAGTTGGGAGTTAAGAGTCAGAAGTTTGAGTGATCCTTGGGAAAACTGTGGGGTCTAAGAGATATTGTGTATTCAGGAGGAATGAAGAGAATTTTAAAAAGTGTTGCTCTGAGTAACAAACTGGATCTTTGTTGACATCCTTGGAAAATCTCCAATCAGGATTTGGATGCTGTACTGTTTCTGGGACTCTACACAGAGACTGAGCTGTGAGCTGACCCTAATTATATCTTAGTTGCAACTGTAATTTTTTCAGTCATGTAAACATTTATATTTGATAAATATTAACACTAGAAATGTAGGAGTTCAGTAACTTAATTTTAGAAATATTATCCTCCACCCCAATATTATCTTGGCTCCTCTTTGACTTCTAAATAATTCCTTAATTGTATCTACTCTTCTTTCTCTTTTTGCCCAATTCTAGAAGTTGAACTTTAGTTTTTAAATGCCATCTTTTCTCATGGCTTCAAATGACAGCTCTATCTGACCAATCCAAAATTTTTCTCTCTACCTTTTCCTTCATTTCTACTCAGATGCTCCATTTGCCCTCTTAGTCAACATCTCCAAACCATTCTCACCACCTTCCCTCTTACTCTTCCTAATTCCCATTTCTCTCAGTGAAGGGTAATGTAAAAAATTATCTTAACCTTGTCTCTTTTATCTCTTAATTTCTTTTCCATTGAAAACTGTTATTTCCTGAAAATTATTATTTTGTCATCCTCCATCCCTACAGCCTAATGTGGACTATTATTTTCTGAACTAACAAAATCATACCATTTATTAACACAACGAAGAGCTGTATATTAGCTTAACTCAACATTTTCCTACAGTCTAACAATCTATCCTACAAATACCAAAAATAGAATCATTCAGTGATATTTATTATAATGTCCTTCTTCACTTTAATATATTATTACTGTCTCCTGGTCAAATTCAATCAGCTCTCCATGGCACGTAACACCTTCTGTGTATATCCACTCTCTTCCTAAGGCGTATTCTTTGGTCCCAGAACTCCATACAGTTTCACATAGTGTTTCTTCTGCTTTTCAAAAAATTAAGTTCATTCCTTAGTGAGGGAATGAAGGTCTGTGCTTCCCCTCCACTTCTAAAAACAATCATAAAACAATCTTATGTCCCATCTTCTCTCTGTGAAACTTTGCAGGATACTTGACGATTATCAATGATGTTCTTAAAATGTAGTCCATGGACTCATAAGACTTTGGGAGGTCTAGAAGGGAAAACTCTTTTCATAATAATACTAAAATAGTATGATCCTTTTTCATTGTGCTGACTTCTCTAATGATGCAAAGATTGGAAGGTTAATCAAATCATGGCAATGGCACAAAGTGGTACTAAACAGCCAGCGCATTCTTCACCACCACACACTTAAGAGTTAAAAAAAAAAAATGAGAAAACAAAAACATTCATTTAAAAATGTTGTTGATGAGGGAAAGCAAAAATAAACTGATGGAGTACATCAATAAAAGGTTTCAGTACCACAAAAGAAACTACCATCATTGGCATGCCCAGGTAGCCTAGCAGCCACATATATTCCAAGGTGACCAACGATTTGAATTTAATATTGTAGTTTGTTGATATGGTTTCAGATTCTACATTTAGCTAACCTTTAAGAAGCTGTCTCTTGAGATATTTTTGGTGTTGTATTAAAGAATAATATCCACAATTATTTGAAAATGTTATCAAAATACTCTTCCCTTTTCCTATTATGCTAGTAGGTCTGAGAAGCCAGATCTTTTTCATATGCGTCAACCAAAACACTTCACAATGGACTGAAAACAGAAGCAGACGTGACCACTGAGTTGGATTCTATCATGCTAGATATTAGAGAGATTAGCAAAAAGTGTACAGCGACACTGTTCCCACTAAAATTGTTCATTCTGGCAATATAATATTTTTGGAAAAAAACTGTATAACATAAAACATTAATTCTAATAATTAATTAATTAATATTTAAATGTATGTTTGTATTTCCAATTTGGTAGATACCAATAGATGTAGCTTATGAAAATAAAAAGCTCATTAAGGTCCTTAGTAATTTATGAGATCAACAATTTTGAGAACATTGTTTTATATTATTAATACCAGCACTTTTTTCTTGCCCTTTTTCACAGAATTTCTTATTTTACTACCTCATTATTTCTAAGGTTTTTTTTTCAAACACAGATATGACACCAGATTGTATACTGGAAGCTTCTTGAAGGCAGAGACCTGAACACTAAGGCACTGAAGAGGTGTTCAATAAATACTGGATCCAAAGTTTTCATAAGGTATTTAATTTTAAAGCCGTTTATAAATAAGTTCTCATAATAGTTAAGGGAATTTAGACAAGAAAGAAGTTGCAGCCATTAAATTATATTTTATATAAGAAATCTGATGCATAGGTATAACTCGACAGCAGAAATTCAAGTGAATCCCATGTCTCAGCTTTATTTCAGCCCTCTTTTACTCTATACTCCACCACATGCATCCCAAATTATATGAAGCTCTAATGTAGAGAAAATGTAAAAATAGCAGAGTATGAAAACAACAATTAAACTATGGAAAACTCTACAGTGCATAAGTAGCTATGCTCAATTTTGCTATAATCTCCTTGCTGCTCCATTATACCATTTCTTGTTCATATTTCAATCCCACTTCAGATTTTTATAATTTACAAGAGAATCAAAGTTTTTAGAGAAAGATACAGCATAGTTCCTTATTACAAAATTAAAGAACAAATTAGACTAGCGTTAATTTTATGATTTCTCAAAGAGTTTCAAGCAAAAACAAACTGAATTTCCCTTAAATGTTAAAAGTAATTTTCTCCTGCTTGAATATCTTGTAATATGAATGATCAGATTCATAATTTTCGGTTGAGCTATACCCAAACATCAAGTGTCTTTCATAAACAGTAATTTAATGGCAGTAACTTCTTTCTTGCCTAATTCCCTTAACTGTTACAAGGACACAGTTATAAGTGGCTATTAATATTAAATACCTTTTGAAAACTTTGTGCCCATGTTCCTTAATATGTTAATTTAATATTTACTTGAATCCAATTCTGTCTGAATTGTATACAAAAGATGGACATTGCTAAACCTTAACTGATCACGTCTTCCAAAAGCAATTAAATGGTTACTATGTGTCGACAACGTATGGATGGTAGGCCATGCAAAGCTTAACAAAACACGGTTCTTCATCAAATGAAACATGAAGCTAAACAAGAAGTAAGGAAAAAAGATAATTTTCTAATAAGTCATATTAATGCTAGTGGCATAACTGTATGTCCCTGTAAAGGAAACACAAGTGAAAGACATGTAACTCAGCCTTGAAAGATACAGGGATTAATTATGGGAATGGTCCTGAGCTGAGTCTTCGAGGCCTTCCCAGCAGATGGACGAGGCAGAGCAGAGAGAAGGAAAACGTGGGGCAGGAGCTGAGCCAGCACGACCTGGACTGCTTTCTGTGCCACATGAGCGCGTCTACATTTTAGGCTACAAGCAGCAGGCGCTACTGAGAAGATTCAAACAACGGAGTTGCATCTATTTCTATGTTTTAATGAGATCACCCTGAAGGTAACAACACAGAAGACAGAAAAAAGGGGAACAGGACCAGTGGCAGGTCGACAGTCTAGAACAAGGAATAGCAAATTTCCTCCACTGAGTTAGTCAACAGAAAGGACTAGACTTCGGCAGCCATCCAGTCTCTCTCAGCTAATCGACTCTGCCATCGCAGCTGTAAAAGCAGTCATGGCACACGAGGGAGCACGGCTGTGCACCAATAAAATTTCACTTACAAAATTAGCAGCAGGTTTGGTCCTTAACCTGTAGTTTGCCAGCCTTCAATCTGGAAAAGCGTTGTCCAAGGAAACTCATTGCAGTAATGAAAACGTTCTATAGATATGCTACCCAGTTCAGCAGCCACTAGCCACATGGGTTATAAAGTACTTCAAGTTAGACGGAGGAACTGAATTTTTATTTTATTTTCAAATTAAATTAAGTGTAGTCATACGTGGCTTGTGGCTATTACTGGACACTACAGGGATGTAGCTGGTATAGTAGCCGAGGCAAGCGATGAACTAGGGCACTGACAGTAGAGATAGAGAGAAGGTGACACAGGCAAGAAATAGTTGGGAAGTGATCTAGTAGGACCTGACGACAGGTCAAATACAGGTGAGGGAGAAACAGTCAAAGATGATTCCCAGATGTCAAGCGGGGGTAACTGAGAAAGTGGCTGTGCCACATACTGGGTAAGAGAATACACACAAATATAGAGGGAAGTGTGTTGCATTTTTTTTTTAGACATGCTGAATTTGATGTACCAGCTGGGAGGGAAAACCACTTGACTATAATATAAGGAAATAAGTAATATTAAATAAGCTCTTTTTTCTAGAAAAAGCAACAGTGGTACAGGGATGCTAAATAACTTGTCCAAGGTCATAGCAAGTAAGTGACAGTGCTGAATTACAACTTGAGTTTCTCTGATTCTAAAATTCATTCAGAGTCTATGGCACCAAGATGCAAGAGCTGAAACCTTGGAAATAGTAGAACTCACCCAGTGAGAAGCACAGGGGTGGTCGGTGGGCCCGGAAGAAAACCATGGGGAAACACCATAACGGAACTGTCTCTCAGACAGAGGACTCAGAGAAGATGACTAGAGAAACATAAGAAGCAGAAGAGTGCAGGGTCATGACAGCAAATGGAGTGAGGCATCGGGAAGAGGTGGTCAAGAGCACCACATCCACAGAGAGGTACAATGAGACAGAAAAGCAAGCAAGCTCACTAGATTTTGCAACTGGGAGTCATTGGTGCCACTAATCAAACAGTTCCAGCAAAATGACAAATCCGGAGGAAGGCTAATTTTAAATGAGCAAAAGAGAAGAAAAAAAAAAAGACAGTGAAAGAAAGAAAACATAAATATGCACTTTCTCTATTTGCTAGGTTTTTAGGATAATGAATATATACTACATTTAGAACTTAATATACACTGAATGATGAACAGTATGCCAGGTGCTTTACATATATATTCTCATTTAAACTTCACAATAAACTAGGAAGTGTATATGCATCACCATCCCTATTTACGGATAATAAAACGGAGATTCTGACAAGTTAGTCTTCCACAAGTTAAGGAATCTTGGATAAGCTTTTCTAGCCTTCCCAAGGCTTGGTTTCCTGTACAATGGTGATAATAATTCATATCACATTCTCATTTCTATATAGCACCTTTAAGATGGTGGAAAAATATTTCCCCAACCTAAAAATAAACTGTACAACTTTCAAAATAATTAATGATATCAGTAACCTACCGCTGATTCACAAAAGGGCTTGAAAGTTCTGCAAGCAGGCGAAAATTCCCAATGTATCCCAGCACTCTATGAAACTGGATGATAAACATAAAACAAAACGTCAGGGATAGCATTCTTATCAAAATTTCCACATACTGAAGAAATAGTCAACAGAATCTCAGCAAAAGGTAACACTGAATACCAAAACAGAACAAGTCTACTAAACTGATGTTCTTTGAGAATTTAGAAAGTCTTAAGGATAGTGCAGTGTTATCAGAAGTCAACATATTGTGCACTTATGTTCACTTAGGAAAACATCTTGCAAGCATTTGTCTTGTGTTGAACTAATGAATTCTGCATGTGGCCATGAGTAATAGTATTCCCAAACTACTGTAGAAAGAATGAACAAAGGGGTGTGAGTTGTAGAAGCTGAGGAATTTTATATTAATTAAAAACTTAATAGGAACTTGTTTTATAGCTATTAATAGAAGCATCTTTAAAAATCTCAAAAGTGTAAGACAGTCTCAGAGGTGTACTTAACATTCTAAATAATACATAAGCCTGTGAGCTAATGGATCTTTGCCAAATAAAAATGATACATGTTAACTCATATATGCTAACTGAAAATATATTTGTCAATCAGAAGATCTTACAGCTAAAACATACATTTGGGAAACCTTTCTAGAATTTAGAAACATAGTGCCGATATTTAAATTTAATAGACTATATTACTGTATATTTATAAGATACATAAATGTGTGACTTTTTTAAAGGGGTATATTACAATCCATTAGTTTAATAGGAAAAGTACAGCAGAGTCAGTAAACATTAGAAAACTAAAAGTATACATTTCAAGAATTTTATTTAATATACTTCAAAATTTGTTACTAGGTAATGGAGCCACTCTTGTACTTCCAATTTAATCAGAATTATGATTTCATATCAAAGGAAGAAGCCCTACGCACCCTCAAAATATTAGATGTACATGGAAACCGAGAAACTCTTTTCTCAATTATGGTTATGCTATGCATGGTGCCTTCCAAATGAGAATGATATAAAGCAATTAAAAATAATAATTAAACTTTGTATCTGAATACTGTTAGTACTTCTCCATGTAAATAACTTTAGGGATTAGAAATTAGGAGTTGGATTGTGAAATTCAGCTTTTCCAAGGCTAATCTGAAACCTTTCAGTATGACAAACTCACTCTCCTTAGTGAAAGTAAAATGTGTAATGAGGAAGAAGGGGAGAAGGTGGCCAAAACAAACAGATGAGCACTGCACACAGAGGACCAATTTTAGAGTCACTCAATTCACATATACACCAGTCCCTAAGTACACATTATAGAAAGATTATGCCTAATACTTTAACACAGAATTATGAACAATAGGTGCTTATTTGAAATCACATTTTATTCTGTACTACTTACTTTCTGTTAGGATAACTTTTTATTAAAACAACTAGCTTAATAGTGGCAACTAGTAGATGTCAATAAGACTAAAAATGAAAAAGTATGTAGTATCTTCATAATTTTCTGTCCTTTCATTCAACTCCATTGAATATTTAAATTTAGTAAACTGTTCACAAGATACAGAAATACAAGCTTTTTGGAATAATACAATAGAACTAATAAAAATTATTACCTATATTTAATAAAAATGACAACTTTCTAGCCATGATATAGTAAGGTATTTTCACTCTTTGTTTCTTTCCTGAATAAAACTTATTTGAATTGCTGGTAGCCTTTAGAAAATCCTTCTCTTCTCTTTGCATCTTGCCTAAGTTCTTCTAACTCTTCCCAAGGAAAATGGTTACTGCTCTCATTTATAATCTAGTAGTTCTCAAAGTTTGGTCCTCAGTCAGCAACACTAATTTTACCTGAGAATTTGCTAGATATGCATATTCTAGGGCCCCATCCCAGACCTACTGAGTCAGAACCCCTGGGGTAGGACCAGTCATCTAGAGTGTACCAGGCCCTCTGCGTGATTCCAATGTACTTTAAATGTTGAGAACCACAATTCTAGCTTAAAGATGATAGGGGATCTGCAAGCCCTAAGGAAACTAGTTACCTCCTTCCCTGAAATTGTAATTAGTGAAGATCTAAAAACACTCCATCAGATCGCACAGCATTATTAAGGTAGACTGGTTACATTCCTCTCCAAAAGTATTTCCTAACCTTTTCTCTTTAGGTCTGTTAATATTCAATAAAACTTTGTTGGGTAATTGGGGTTCTTGATTAGAAGTGTTTTTTTACATTTAGCACTTCAAAATGTATCTTGACACTCCCTCTGGCCTGCAAAGTTTCTACTGAAAAATTCGCTGGTAGTCTTACAAGGGTTCCCTTGTATATAACAAGCCATTTTTCTATGTTTAAGAATCTCTCCTTGTTTTCAACTTTTGACATTTTAATTATAACATATCTTGGTGTGATCTCGTTGGATTCTTCTTATTGGAACTTTCTGAGCTTCCTGGATCCGGGTATCTTTTTCCCTTTCCCAAGTTAGGGAAATTTTCAGCCATTATTTCTTCCAATTAGATGTATGCCCCTTTGTCTTCTCTTTCTAGAAGCCCTATAATTCAGATGATAGCCTATTTGATGTTCCGTAAGTCTTTCAACCTACTTTCATTTTCATTCTTTTTTCTGTTTGCTGCTCTAATTAGGTGAGTGCCATTGCCAAGTCTTCAAATTCACTAATCCTTTTTTATGCTTAATCTAATGTGCTACTGAACTCCTCTAGTATATTTTTTTTCCAGTTCAATTAATGGTATTCTTTAGCTCTGACTTCTACTTGGTACTTTCTTATATTTTCATCTTTTTGTTGAAGTTCTTACTGTATTCATTCACTCTTTTTCCCAGTTTGGTGAGCACCTTCATGACCATTACTTGGAACATCTTTACAATCATTACTTTGAACTCTTTATCAGGTACATATGTCCATTTCATTAAGATTTTTTTCCTGAGATTCAATCCTATTCTTTCATTTGGAACATGTTTCAGTTTCTTCATATTACTTGACTCTATGCTGATTTCTACATAGCTGAAACAATCCCAGTCTTGAAGGAATAACCTAATGTAGGAGATGAAACTTGTACCCTAGCTCTTGACTGTCTCTCAAACCTTTGCTCTTATACAAGAAATCTGCTATATTTTAATAGCTTCTAGTACTTGAGGAAGTTCCTGGACCTGTCAGTGTCCCCAAAGGGAGGATCTCAGCAACTATGTGCAGACTGATTAGAAGCCAGATCCTCAGGCAGAAATTTTTCAAATATTTGTAAATACATACAGTACAGACAATCATATAAGCTCCTTTCTGAGAGACACTGTAAACTCTAACAAGAAAAAGAGAGCACCAAGATGGTATCCACAGGCTACTTTTTGAAAGCAGCTCTGTAGGCCACTAGATGTATGCAGACCTGACGCCTGCCCCTAAGGCTAAAGCTCCAGGAAAGAGGCCTGCTTCACAGAAAAACGGTGGGGGGAGTACCCCAGTTTACTGTTTTTTGCAGTATCCTGGGGTAGTAGCCTGCCAAGAATCATCTCTCCAAAGATAATAACACTATGTGACCCAGGAATATAAGTCCATGTAGCCACCAGAGCCAGGTGATAAAGGGGTGTCCTAAGGGTAGCAAGAACTAGGGCACCAGATATAAAAACTCTTCTGTGTAAAGTTTCCCTCTAGGAGTCACAAGTGCTTTGGAGTATGGTAGATAAACCACTGGAAGAAGCTCCTGCCCTCCAAGGTCTGTGGAAAGGATTACAATCAGTCGAGGGAGTCACAAGTGCTTTGGAGTATGGTAGATAAACCACTGGAAGAAGCTCCTGCCCTCCAAGGTCTGTGAAAGGATTACAATCAGTCCCTGCATACCTGTTTATTAAAAGCCTTCCCCTCCATGATGATTAACCAATAGGCTTCTTTTACAGAAAGACTGAGTTCCTGGTTCTTTTATCTCTTTCTGTGTTCCAAGAGTGGTAGCTGTTTAAGAACTCCTTCTCTGTAGAGATTGTTGTTTTAAGAAAAATACCCAGTCAATGGAATATTACTCAGGGCTAAAAAACATGTCCTTCCAAGCCATGAAAAGACATGGAAGAATCTGAAAAGCATACTAATAAGAAAAAGCTATACACCATATGATTCCAACTAATGATTGTCATTTTGGAGAAGGAAAAACTGTGGAGACAAGAGGATCAGTGGTTGCCAGGGTGTCTGGGAAAGGAGGGTAGGGGAGAGATGAATACGTGGAGCAAAGAGGCTATTTAGGGTAGTGAAAATACTCTGTTTGAGGCTATAATTATGGATACATGTTATTATACATTTGTTCAAACCCACTGAGAGTATAACATCAAGAGTGAAACCTCATGTAGGCTATGAACTTTGGGTGATAATGACGTGTCAAAGTAGGTTTATCAGTTGAAACAAATGAACCACTCTTGTGAGGGATAGTGATAATAGGGGATGCTGTATATGGTGGGGACAATGAAATTATGGAAAATCTCTATTCTCCCTTAATTTTGCTGTTAATCTAAATTGCTCTAAAATTAAATCTTTATATTATATGATGATCTGAAACAAATTCTAGTAATTCTACCATTTAATACTAATTGATAGAAGTATGTTTAAACTGAATTAAGCGCTTTGTTGTCCAATATCAATACCCATATTGCAGACTTTTCAAGGCATTGTATTCTACCTGAATATTATTGTTTCTCTTGTATTTATGAAAAATCTTCTATGTTTCTTTTAATGAAAAACAGACTCATTCTTTTCAATATAAAAAAAGAACTCCCTCTCTCCTGGGGATGCCCAAGCATAAGCTAGACGTAAGCTGGACACAAGTCAAGAGCCAAACCATGTGGAGGTATCTCCTGGATATAGTTACAAAAGAGCAGGGCATCGGACAATTGTTAAGCTCTGAGTAACTCCAATTATTACAGTCCTGTAGGACTGAGAATGCAAGCTCCCCTGGCCTCCAGAACCAGGTGATTAAGAGGTATCCCCTGGGTGGCAGCTACAAAAATCAGGGCATCAGGCACATACAAAATCTTCCTCTGGAAGTTACTAGTGTTTGAAGCACAGCAAAGGGAGAGCGTGAAAATCATGCCTAATAGTCTCTGCCCTCAAATGTTTTCTAGAAAACTCCTGTTTGGTGTGTTAGATTAGATAGCCGCTACCCCTTTGAGCAAGGCTTTAATATAAGCAGGTAAGCCTCCTTCACTTTAAGTCTAGACCATCATATAAAGATTCATTTTAGAGCAATTCAGATTAACAGCAAAATTAAGGGAAAACAGAGATTTTTCCATATATCTTTGTGCCCACCACACACAGCATGCCCTATTATCACTAACCCTCACAAGAGTGATACATTTGTTTCAATTGATAAACCTGCTTTGACATATCATCATCACCCAAAGTTCATAGCTTAAACTTTAAGTCAGCTGCCTCTGAGCTGTACCCAGGGGCAGTTAAGTCTGTGCATATGAGGGCTTCAAAAGCATTTTTTTTTTTTTCCAGATTGCTACAGTACTGTGGATCTTAGAATGCGAACTCTGAGTTTTCAAAATTAGATGTTTGGATGGCTTGTCTCTCAGGTGTAGGTCTTTAAAAGTTGAGGTACTTAAGAGTTTTGAGTTCCCTTCTGATTATGGGTCACTGTGGGAAGATGGGTGATAACCATATTATAACTCAGTCTCTCCCAATCCATTTCAAATGAGCTTCTTCTCATTTTCCCAATGTGTAGTTGTCATTAATTCAGCACTTAGCTTTTTAAGAGAAAATGTTTCATATGTAACTGCAAATCAGTGCATCCATGGAAAGAAATGAGTTCAAGCTCTTTCTACATCAATTTTTATTTTCATAACTTTCTTTTAGTGTGGTAAAGGAAACACAGCCATAAAAATGTACCCATTTAACTACTTTTAAGTGGTAATAAGTTCAGTGGTAATAAGTACATTCACATTGTTGTGCAACCAGCAACACTGTTCATTTACACAACATTTTCATTTTCCCATATTGAAACTTTACACATGAAACAGTAAATTCCCAACACTCCCTCTATCTCCTGCTAACTACTATCCTATTTTCTATCTCTATAAATTTGACTATTCTAGGTACCTCATATAAGGAGGATAGGATAAGATGGCTTTTTAAAAAATCTAAGAACAAAACATTCACTAAGGTGGACATGGCAATCTTCCTGACTAGCATTTATTTTATCATCACACACCAAGTCCAATATATGAACCCTTTTCTTTCCTGGCATTAAGGGAAAATCATTTTCAAAAATCAAGGCAGCTTAGAAAAAGAAAAGAATACAGGTATACAAGTAAGTACACTACACAAATCTGAGAGGATGCTCTATAGTAACAAAAAAGCATGAAAAATAACCAAAAACAAAACAAAGAAGGAAGAGCTAGTATCGAGTTCTTCTAAAGCAAAACTAAGGAAGGCCTTATTGTAGTTTTGTTATGTTCTTAAAATATTGGGAATGGCCAAATCAGATAGTCTACATTAAAAAGTAAATACAAACTCCCGAAGCAAACCCACATATACATATATGGATGTATGTATCTTTACCTATATACATACATCTATAACATATGTATTTTTTAAACTGATCACTTTTTACCATGGCTAAAATCTCAGTAATTTCAAGGGTTATAAACTAACCAAATAATTGTACTTTTAGATAAATTTGTATACACGAACTATAGAAATACTCATAAAATAATTTCTAAGGCTTACTTATTCAGTCTTTTGCTCATTACTACATAAAAAATATAGGGGGAAAGTATTATTTAAATATTACTCAAGTTTTTTAAATATTTTAGATATAGATATTTAATGCTTTATTGTATGTCAGCTGAGTGGGAAGTGAAAATGACAGCCCTTACATACTGAATCTTGCTTAAGTAAGCTACATTAGCTGACTATTTTTATTATCTCTCTAGTCAACTAAAGCGTTCACTTTTGAAATGTTGCTATGCAATGACTACTATTGTACCTTAATTTTTTTCTCTTTAAGGTAAATGTGAGAAAAGAAGAAAATGTGTTAAACTGAGAAAAGTGGTAATATTAAAATCATTTTAAAGAATTTTCATAGCATTTGTTTCCTGGCATTGCTATGGAAACTTTTCTTTAAACACAAGACCAATTTTTATTCTAATTTTTGTCTCCTGATGTAAATTACAACTTTACTGTTTTTTCATCCATAGTTGCTTGTAAAATGTCATTAAACATAGATACTAGGGTAAAATATTACACAAGAAACAAATTGTGACCCTTCTGGTATAATACTGCACCTAATATCCTTAATGATATTCTTAAATAAATTCATCTGAAACCCAATTTTCTTCCCAAATTGCAGCAAAACGGCTTACTAATTATATATCAGGGTAGTGTAGTAATGCAGAAGAGTTGGGCAAGTGAGAGGGAAACCACATGGAATCATACGCTCGGAACTTTTCTACTCAACTTTAAAGGCTTTCTAAATATATCCTGACTCCATCTAAAGGTATGGTTTGACCAGGGGAAGGAGATGATTCACCAGGTATGGAGAAGAAAACTAAGGCTATCCAAGAAGTCAGAAAGGGAGCACAAAATACAGTGATTAGTTCAAAGATTCTGTTGAATTTGCTAAATTCAACAGAATCTTTGAACTATTCAATGGTGCATACATTTAAAACCTATAGGCAACTTGTTTCTATTTTCACTTTGTTTTATTTGGTTCCAATTAAAGCGTCTTTAAAGGGAAAAACTACTAAAAACAATTTCGACAGTTGCCTGCACATCAAAGTGCTTTCCTACTGCCAGTTCTCATGATATAAGAATTTCAAGAAAGTTTTATAAAATAAAAATATCAATAATAAAATAATAAATAATAAAAATAGTAATTATTGTTTCTGCTGTTATTATTATTACTATTATTTATTTTGTTAGTCTTATTTAAAATGCAGAAAGTGAACTGGAAAATCTCTACAAGAAAAAAAATTTTTTTCAATTCCAACTATAAGTGTAAGATCTATTAATAGCATAAAAGCTATCTATAAATGTTATTTCCTGTTTTTCTATTTTGTTTTCCAATGAATAAACTCATTTTAATTTGATAAATTTTATTTCATACCTTTCATTTATTTTATACAGGAAGACATATCAAAAAAAAATCCCTATGAATAAAATGCAGTCAATTTTACTTACCAACTTTCCTAAATAAAGCAACAGTTAATTTCTTTTTTAAAATTTCAGCATGCACACTATTGATTTTTAGAAGGTATTCCAGAAATAAGTAAGTATTCATCCCACATAATTAAATATCCAACCTGCCAGTCTGTGCTCAACCTGTCATTTGCCAAGTCTGTGATTTCAGTACCTAAGATAAAACAGCTGTTCATTGTATTTTTATTTACAAATGCATGTAACTGACTTATTACAGTCACCATATTTTTCTTTTCCTAGCACAATAAGAGAATTTGTGATTCCTGCTCAGAAAACATATTTCTAAATTGCAGCATGATATTAAACTCACATGGGTTCACACTCTTCTTAAAGTTAAATGATATTTTCTTAGTCAATCTTATGTCTTTTTAGCAAAAGGACTTAGATAACAAATCCTTGTATACCAAATAAGACCTGAAAAAGTATAATATATATTATAACTATATAGTCTTCTAAAATCTAAAGATAAAAATAGTGTATAAATTCATTAAAATAGCCTTGTGATTCATAAAAATACAATGCTTATCAGCACTTACTTTTAACATTAAAACCAGCATATTCTTTAAAATACTTCTTAATTACTATTATTTTAATAATGTATAGCTATATACATTATTAAATATTTATATTTGTGACTTCAAATAGGTGACACAGAAAAATGCTTTGGCATATGATTTTTGCAGAAATAATGCCAAATTGCTTCTCATTCACCAGCTGTCTTTGTGTGAGTCAATGTAAATAAAAATTTAAGAATATTAATACTCATTTGTAGGAATTTTTAGAAGCCCTCCAAATAGTCACAAATTCCCAGTAATATAAGGGTTTTAGTAATGCCAAATAAAAATAATTCAGTGGTTACATTTGTTTTAAAAATAGAAAACATGGAATAGTATATCATTATTATATTCATACAATTCTAGTTTATGTACATCTATTACTTCTAAATACTTATCTTGGACTGGCTGGTATATCTAGGATGAAAAATTATTGATTGTGGAGAAACCTAACAAACATGCAAGGGATATAAAATTGCTAATTTACTAATGTACAATGTAGAAAACTCAGTTTAGATATAAAAATTTAATATGCATTACTCCCTGAAATTTCCTGTGTTTCCTCTATTAGTTCAGTCCTGGCATTCTGATGAAGTCTCTGAGCAAGACTACCTTAGTGCTCCAACCAACTTAAACTATGCATATACATGGAACCGTACATGAAATTAAAAAGAAAAGAAATATTTTAGCTGGTTATGTAGGAATCTATACCTATCTCTAGCTGTTAAATCATAAATACATCTAAAAAGCTACAAAATAGTACTGGTTTTAAGTGAAAATTCAAGTAATTGGGGTTATCCACTTTTCTCAAAATTTATGAATCCAAACAGAAACACAAACACAGACACACAAGTAAAGTTATTATTTTTGTTAGTAAACAATATATGACGAAAGTGAGCCTGAATGCATCTGGTACTGGTCTTTACAAACTAGGAATTTTGTGTTTAGATTTATGTTCACCTTTAAGTCACTATTCCCAATCTTGTCTGCTTGTTAGGCTATTGAAAATCCTGGCACTCACCAGTACAAGGCGGTATGCAAACAGTGCTGAACAGTGGTGAATTAGAAAATATTTGTCACCAATCACTTTCCAATAGAAAATGATAAGAATTAAATCTGTAAAAAATAAAAATAAGTAAATATTACGTAGGAAGAAAGTTGCATAGTTTTCCAAGTATATTTAATTTTTCTCCTGACAAGTAATCACAGTCCACTCTGAACTCAAAGCACCGTAGCCCAATTATCCACTTTATCACACAAAATCTGCTTCTATAGATCTGTCTCCCCACCTTAATGTGACTCCAGCATGAGCATTCAGCAGAACGCTAGCCATACAGGTATGCAATGCATTTGTTAAAGATATATGAAAATATCATTGAATGAAAACGATTTTAAAATAAGCTTAAATTATTGATTTTCATCATTACAATAACTCAAAAGAAGAAGATGGTGGCAGAAAAAGTACCAAAATATCAACTCATTTATAACACAAATTCAACAAAAAGTATTTTAAATTAAATAAGGATTCAATTAAATATGAATTCAAAATAGCAAAACCAACAACAATGACTTTAAAAAAGATATGCAAAGAAAGAGGTCAAGGCATCAGTTTTCTTTAGAAGAGTCTAATCTAAAAACTATGATGATTCAGAAAATTACTAGTTTCCTTTGGCAAAAAAAATTTTTTAAATATTAACACAGTTATTTCCTTTACCAAATGATTAAACATGACAAGGAAAAGTCATAGAAATAAGTGGCTATCATGGATGAAGACCAGGGAAGGGTCAATGCTTATACAGTATCTGGGTCTTCTGTTATAACAAACAAAATTACTAATAAAAAACTGGATGTGAATATAAACAGAAAAGAACTCATCAAGTTATAAATTTTAAAAGAAAATACTACAAATATGAAAATAGAACACAATTAGTAATTAACCTTCTAATACATCTCAGTAGATGCATTTTCCCTATATATTTTGATTTTGCACTCTGGTCACTATATAATTATGATTTTGTAATATTTTCTATGGAGAGAATAAAAAGAATTCACTTTTCATTCAGCTTGATTGAGAAGCTTGTTTCCATTCATAATTCTTGTTAAGTTCTGGGTTGTTATCTAATATGGGAAAGTCTATAACAAGTCCTTTCATGTAAGGTTTCCTAGGTAGTGATTACTCTTTCCATTGATAATACTCATCAATCAGTGCATGAGGCATATTATAATATTTGTGTTATCCTTGTCAATAAATCATCTTGTATCATATGAATAAATCTTTTCCCAGTGTGTTTACATGAGTCATTCTTCTTTTATTTGCCTTCATCAAAAAATCCAACAGCCTAGTCATTATTTCTATTCAAAATTTCTCTTCCTCCTAATGATTTGTTGCATTTTGGTATAATCTAATTTTTGTTATAATTCACTTCTGGATGGCAGAAAATTTTCTAGTGAGTCAATCAGTTGTCTCTATCACTTTTCTTTCATATTCTATTATTTTTATTTTCTATTTATTCAATAAATTGAACTACTATAAATCCTTCTATAAATTTCAAATCAGGAATCTGTTATTTCTCTCGTTTTATTATGATAGTCCAAAATGTCTTTTCAAAGAATACGTAAAATGGCATGTTCTCAAATTCCTTTTTGTTTCATTATATTAAAGGCTATGCCAACCCCATCCAACATGAGAGTAAATACAACAGAGGGAATTGTAGAGTAGAAGAGTTCAGGATCTTAACTATGGCTAAAATAGCTTACTTCTGCAAATTTAGCCAAAACAATATAAAATTACACCACAAGAATGTATTTCAAGGACTCTTGCATGTGAGAACCCTGAGGCGTAAACTTCATTGGTGTCACGGTAATTCCACCTGAAACTTTCTTTAGGACAAAAAGGGACCATTCTAATACAAAATATCCAGGCTTAGCGGAGACCCCATCTGCAGCTCTTATCTTCAGTGAGAATCAGAGAGCCAACAGGAAAAATGTTTTTTTGCTCTACCACAGCAGGTGTTTTTTTCCCTCTAAGAGTCCCTACAAGCTACTTCTCGAATACATAAACCGAAAGCAAAGACCATGTATTCTTTGCATAATTCCATGACTGGTTTAAAAAGAAATAGACAGTGAACAACATGTCACATACCAGAAATGAGGTAGCCTGAAGCAATAGCAATATTCACTTTCACAAGCGATGAATCACCCCTATAAATATTTAAAAAAAAAAGGTTCCTTTTTTTAGCACATGGGTTATAGAGGACAGCTACTTGCTTTTTCTATTGAGATTCAAATATAATTAAAATGCTTTCTATAAATTCTCAAATGGTAAATTGTCATTTTGCACAAGGTACTGTGTTAGCTATGATGATAATACTAATGACATGAATAATCATAATTTCTTATATAGATTAGCTAAAAGTTTTATGAAAAAATTTTACTAAAGACAGCTTTTATAAATGTGTTCTCAAATTGTTTGTGAAGGATTCAAATGGAATCCCAGATGATTTTTTAATTTCTTATTCTAAATTACAGACTCAACTATCTCAAAATATCCTCCAATTCACCTCTGATTTTGAAGCAATATACTGTTATCATCATCACTGAGGACTAGAGGAATTTGCCTATTATCACACAATTAAGAAATGATGGGAACAGGACAGTTCGAACCTGTTGTTTTGACCGCTACACTTCTACCCCGCTAATATTCTTCAACAAATAAATGACCAGTTCTCTATCTGATTTATAATGCTAACTGCTAGTGAAATGAACACAAAACAAAACTGGCAACAGCTAAACTACAATGGAGCAATTTAACAGCATGTATATCTTCCTTACACATTTTGATCTGTAAATAAGACTCAAAGAAAATATAAATTCATGAAAAATTATAATATGTAAATGTTTGGTAAGGATAAAAACTGTTCAATAAATCATTGTTATAAAAATTTGTCATTCAAAAGAACTAACTCTGTTGAATATTATGTTAGCACAATAAAAATATGGGAAAGAAAAAATTAGAAATTGTTTAGGTAAATAATATTCTTTTTAAAAAGTCTGGTCATGGAGTTAATCTCACTTAATTGATTCACTTTGAAAACTACCTTCCCAATGAAAATGTATCAATGCTAGTATAATTCTTATGGGCATAAGTCTACATTTAGAAATAAAAATAATACTGTTCCAGTAGACAGTGGTAGTCAAAAGACCTGATTAAACTGCCCTACATGGCCCTGGGCCCATGTCTACCATATGTCTCTACAGTGCTTTCTCAGAACATACCTCACCTCTAAAACTAGGCTGAACTAAGTCTTCTCCAATAATAGCAAGAAACACAGTTTACAAGAGTCTGTCATGGAAAATGACATTTAAATTTCTCAAAAAGAACTTTCTTACAGATTATCCTCTTACTGCTGAATACAGTTATTTTTAGTGCTTCAAATCTTTTCGTGTGGCACTAAATTCCTTTCAAATGGACAACTATAATTTGTATACCTTTGATATCAAATGACAGCTCAAAGATAAATTTGAAGAATGTCTTAAGTAGATATTATCCAAGTTAACTATTTTATCTCAACAATACCTCATTTTTACCCAGAATAGTGGTTACAAAAACTTGGGTTTTACTCTCTAATGCAGTATAAAAGTTTATATCATCATCAAAGTCTCCCGTTTTTGGAGAATAAGTATGATACTAAGGCAAAATATCCCTCATTATTTACATTCAACTCTCAGAGAAATAATTTTAATGCACCTTGCTAAAATAAGTCTGAACACAAGCATTTTAACACCACTGATGTTTTGTTTCAAAGTAAAGCAAGAAATGTTCTTATTAATAATTACTACCAAAACACGAATCAAATGGATGATATTTGAAAGAAATAGCTTACCAAAGTGGATCAGCTATAGCAGCCTCATCAAAAAAGAAAATGTACAGGCTAAAAATTCCAACCACCAAAGAATGGCATGTAGATACTACCCTGAAATAAAACAAAACACATACAAGGATTTTAGATACTTTGCAACAAACTTTAATTCTGGCGAGACATTTAACATTCTGAAGAAGTTAAATCTGGAAGCATTTAAAGAAAGGCAGTACACATGAGAGTATAATGTAATCTGCCATTTAGAAATTCAAAGACTACACATTTACTTTGGAACTAATAACAAGATGAAAGTCCAGGTCTATAATTTCTCAGTAGAAAACTGGCAAATCACTTATTGGTTAATATGCATTCAAATCAGAAGCATGTATGATGATGCCTTCAACAGTTCTGTGGGCACGTGGCAGCTGGAAGCCTGCTACTCTGCTGCCGCCCCATGCTCCATCTTTCACAGCATCGCTGCACAAATGGTTTCTGGTTCCAATCAGTTAGAAGGATGTCTGAATCTCCAGGCCTTCACCAACTCCATGTTCCTAAATCAGAACTCAAATGATGAGATGATTTATTATCTTGAAGATTTCAGTGTTACGTGAACATTCCCAGACATGAATGTACTTGACTCCTGCACCAAATCTGTGAGAAAGCTGGGGTAGCTATTATTAGTGTCTCTTTACCACTATTATGAAATCATTTCTAAACAGAAAAACAGACCATCAATTCATACAGAAGATCTGTTTTTAAAAGAAACAAAGCAAAATGTTCCCAAGATTTGGTGGAATCTTCTTTTATAGAAGAAATGAAATTTAGATGAAAAGCATCAGTTTGTGTGAATTATGTCTTGCTAATGACTCAACCAATAACCATGCTTCATGATATGCTTAAAGAATCAATAATCTAGTATACAGAATACTGTAGATTTATTCACACAATGAAGAAGTTTACAAAATAATTAATACAACAGGAAACTTTTCTCTCTAGATATTAATGGTGTATAATAAATTTTATCTCTATATGACCCTGAATCTTTAAAAGTGAAATATCAACTGATATAAAGCTTGATATTATAAAATCTTACTGCAACCTGAAAAATAAATATACTTGATTTAGTAGATGATATAATCCTTAATAGATGTATCATGTTAAATTAAATAATATTTTATATGATCAAGATTCTTACTAATTTAAAGGCACTAATAAAGAATCCTCTATAACACCGAAGGATCATTTTGATGTGTGAATAATTAACCCAATTTATCTGTTTACAAGCTTGAAAGTTTCATGGCAAGCACACCTGTATTCCATTTGAATGCAGCAGGATAAAAATGTAAATTCTGCCTAATAAAGCATTATCTAAATAATACATACAGCTTTCCGTTGCTATTTAAAAATTCTATGAAAGGGAAAAAAATTTCTCACTTACTTGTTTTAATGTCTAACAACCTTTATCAAAAAGTTTCCTTTGAGAAAAAAAATCTAATTTTGTGTCACTTACACTCAAGACTCATATCCCTTTGTTAAAATTTTACATGGTAATTGGAAAGAATTATAAACCCTCAGCTAATGGAGCTAGCATATAATTCATAAGAGAAAAGTTAAATGTTACTTGGATCAAACAGTTCCCACTAAATGATCAGGAGCAGTCAACATCTCATGCTCACGTATTATTCTTTATTAATGAAAAGTCTATACGCCCAGAGACTCCTGTTAGCAAAAAGTTCATATCTCATTCTTTAAAATAAAATTCCTGGCAAAGCAAATTGTAAATTCCTTAGTGTCTAAAAAGAAACATAAAGATGCTACTGAAGGTATTTCAATTGTTTTTAAAGGGTTTTTTAAAGTTTGTGCTTATTGAAAGAGGTTTATTTTTATTTTTGAGAAAATAACTAATGATCCTTTTAGAACTACAATTTAAATCTACTGATTTAATCAATCATTAACACATAGAGCACTACCAGTAGAAATAATAGACCTCAAAGAGCCAAAAGAGTTAAATTTTGGAGAAGTAAATTTGAAATTTAGGAGCATTTCAACACCATTGTACTTTCTATAATATAGGAAAGCAAGCGCATGTAAAATTTTTTCAGTTATAAGATATAAATATGTGTGTGCTTTCAGAAAAAGCAAGTACAACAATTTTTTCTTATAACTGATTAAATTTATCTCTTGGGTATACATTTTCCAGTTATGTTTTTCCTTCTGTCTTTTTTCTAGTAAGTAGCTTAGCCCGCTCATTGTTTAGAGTATCTTTACTGATTGCAAGGAAGAATTGTGTGAGTTGTGTTGATCTGTTTAACGATTGGAGGCTGGATTTCAAGACACATCTGTGCACTTTACTCAGAAAAGCAGCCATCTTTCCCCCTTCTTTGTGCTTGCCACCTTAGAAGTCCTACATAAATCAAGCTAGAGTGGGAAATAGGAGTAAACTAGGCAGGGACAGAGAGAGAGAGAAAGAAAGAGAGAGACCCCATATGAATACTGTAATGAAACTTATATGATCCCAGACTCTTTTTTCAAATGGGAACTCAGTTTCTCAAATGGTGATTCCTTGCATCATAGAAAGGCAATGATAATGCAAAGAAAAATTTCAGTTTTGTTTCATTTTGTTTTCATCTTTACATCTATCTCTCTGTCCCCTCCCTATTTCTTTGACTTGCAGCTCTCCAAGATTCAAATACCTTTATCTACCCAACCCACAGTGAAAGGAATTAAAATAGCTCAAAATTTAGTGTAGAAAATGTATGCTCCCCTATCCCTTTCTTCTCTTTCTCACTGTTCTGGTTACATGTTAGATAAAATTTTGAAAATATTTAGTGTCTGTTAAATCCCATATTTGAACATTATCTTAGTGCTAATCTTAAAACAAAGGAATCATACCTCTTATTCAAAAATACAAAAGAAATAATTCTCTCTTTTTGGATGAAATAAACTGCATGTAGCATGTATGAACTAGACAAAACAGTATAAGATACAGAAGAAAACTACTGAAGCCTGAATTATAAAAGTAAATGCCCTCAAAACAATTTGACTGAAATGAACATAGAAGATGGCAGGTCAAATACGACCATTCTCAAATAAATACTTAAGATTTTAGGCACATGTTCTTTAATTCTAACAGAAATGTCCATGAAAAGTAATTACAACAGATTTAGAGACCTTCAAAATTCATTTTATAGTAAGCCATACCTTCAAACAAGTAACAACAAAAAGCATTGCCTTAGTCTCCCCACTTCACTGAGGTCTGTAAATGAACAGTGATATTTGGGCACTAGAAACGCTCTGAAGCCAGAGAAGCAGGCATCAGAGCCATTCTGCTTGAAACCTTGGGAGAGATTAATTAGCTGCACATACAAAAAATGTGCAAACCAACTGAAACCCCCACCCACCGATTTCTGTATCCTTAGACACGTTTTTTGTTTTCCTTTTTTCTTTAACTAAAAAGCACTTTTTATTTTAGAATTATATAATGAAATAATAGATTCTGGAGAGCTCTGAACTATCACAGAAAGTTCATTAAAGAGAGAAGATAAAGATGTGCTAACCACACCTCATGTTCTCTGGCATGCAGCATCAAACAGCCCTGGGTGTGGGGGAAGCCAGGAAATACTATGGAAAGGCTACTCACAGCCCCAATTAATGTTTACTTCTGTTATCATTTCCAAGAACATGTGTTTGTTATCACAAATATTTCAGAGAAGAATGCAAAACAGCACCCTTCCACAGCCAGCTGGAGTTCCCTTAGCCTTCCCACGCTTCCCCAGAAAGTTAAATAAAACTTTCCTAACATCTTTCAAAAGAAGAACTTTTACATTTTTTCTTGTATGAGATCTGTGTTTTCTTTTATCCCTAAACTTATTTGACCTTAGAATTCATTAGACCCTAAATGAAAGACTTAGAAGAAATATTTTAAAGGATTTAATTTCAGAAAACTAGTTTTTTTAAGTCAGTCAATTACATTTTCACATGCTTTACCTTGAGTTCCATTCAATCTTCTTTTCAAAGCTGAGACTATTAAAACCCGGAGAAACTTTTGCTGAAAACCAACAACTTACAAAGTGGAAAAGAAGCTGAAAGGTGAAAAAGCTGGCAAGAATAGTGCTGATAACCAGTTTGATGTCGGTATCCATATTTCTTCAACCTATTAAGAGAAATGATGGCTATAAATTGCTTATGAAAAACCTAAATCAGTTTTTTTAATTTGAAAAGTGAACATGATTATGTTTTTAGTAATTTATTTTAATTTAGCACAAATGGAAAAACATCAAAAAAACTATAGGAATTTTAGGTCTTTTGCTTGTTTCTTCACCTCTGCCAGCTATTTATTACTTATCTTATATTTGCATTTAAAATAAAAGAGGAGAAAAGCTACTATCTTAAAGACCTCAAGATTATAAATCTCAGGAGACAAAAGTAATATACTTAAAATTATCTGAGCTTTACAGTTTAACACTGGGGGAAATTTCAGTGGGGAAAGCTATTCTTACAGTGATGTTTTTAATTAAATGTAAGACAAATCACCTGACCATTCTGACTCAATTTCCTCATATATAAAATAAGAAAGTTGGTTAGATTATTTAAGGCAAAAATCATACAACTAACATTATCTGCAATATCAAACCAAAAAAAAATAATTGTTATAAAAACTAACTATATAGTGAGACAAACAACATCTAAAACTAAAATTAAATCTTCAGGATAAAATTGTCTTAGAAATGTGTCACTGTTACTGCCTAATGAGTGGTTAACTTAAAAAAAAATTCTGCAGTTATACACATGCTTGAACCAAAGTCCTCCATGACTTTTTAATCTCTAAAATAAAAGGATTTTTATCAAAGAGCTTCAGGTTTTAAGGCTCGATGTAGCGGAAAGGATAGGAACATGCACATAAACATATTCAAAGTACATTTTCTATGTCATTGAGCTAAACTTTATTTGGCTCCTAAAAATTTGAGGAACATTCAGAACAAGAAAGACACTGAAGCATTTGCCCATATCCAGCAAATGCAGCATTTCTAAGGCTCCATCTTTGATAAAGCTGACCCACAAATGGAAGGGAAATGAATCAACATATTTTCAGCTACCTGATGTGAAGAAATAAAGACACCTAGAGAACCCACCTCACTGGAGGAAAAACAAGCCACTGACAGCACTAGCAATCACCCCACTTCATTCCCTTCAAACCGGGATAGCATAGTAAGAGCCGGTCTCTCATAGGCCCCTTCTGACAGAATTCATGTGTCTGTAATGAATTCTTTCCTCATTCTTTTTGTCTGGTGTGTGTGCACAGTAAAAGTATTGATACTATAATTCTTTTCTGTGATACTCTATTAACTTTATTGCTCATTTCCATTTTTAAAATCGATACGTGTTTATTGAGTATTAAAATATTTTATTTGTGACCTTTTAGCTTACATTTAATGTTAAACAAATAATACATAAAAGTAAGTTTTGTACATAAAAGAAACATCATAGTTTGCTGAGTGAGAAGTAAAGAGGAAAATGTTAGTTTCTAAGATAAGCAAATAGGGATCTAGAGGCCCATAGGGCATATAAAATAAAAATAAGATAAAAGGCTACTAGCCAGAGAGACTGGAGAGTCTAATCTTAAATAGGAGGACAGTTTGCCCTGAAGGGTTTTGTATATTCCCTGTTTATCCTCAAGGGTGTCTGGGTTGCTCATTTACTTTTGCTGATGTCCAGAATATATAATGAACATTTATTTCATGAATATTTATAAAACGTTATGCTATAAAATATAGTATCATCAAAATTATTCATTTTATTAATTATTAATTTAACCAACATATTTTAAAGGCACTCAGACAATTCACCATTAAGAAATTCATCATTCCCAAAAAAGTTAGTTTTCATTGCTATGATACTGAATATTTTATATTTTCAACAGAATTCAGTTAACTGGGCTCTTTTTAAGGTATATATTGACAGTCTTCTTTTGCAAAAAAAAATGTTTCATTTAAAATTAAAGAGCTTTATATAGTCATTATGGCTTCCATTAAAAACTCAACAAACAAAAGCTAATTAAATTGTGCTACTTGCAGCTTTGCTTCTTATTAAGCACCTGGTTGCTTAATCAGTCATGCCAAATCAAGGACTAACACAGGGCTGTTATCTTTCACAAAGTTCCCCAAAAACCCAAGGTTTCTGGGTTCCAAATCAGGCAAGAAAATGATAAAAATGGATAAAACCAAAGAGTGCTCATTACTGATATAAATTAAGGTCATTTGAAAGTTTGGTGATTACTAACTAGAGAAATAGACCATAAAAATAGAAAAGTATTAGACCTACTTCATACACCTTTACTTATGTCTAGTAGCTGGCAGCAAAACAGAAATGGGAAGCATTTCTGTGACAATTTACAAAGGGAGTGTCTAGCTATAAACTTCAAAACAGAACAGGCCCATGTTGAGTCAAAGAAATTGTGGCCATCAAAGAAATTCTTCCACAAATATGAATACAATGATGTTTGTACTTTTCCCCTAAGGTTTCCATAAACTTTAATTCAAGCTGGTTTCTTGGTAGAGAAGAAGATGAAAAGGTCATAAAGTGCACTTGAGACATCAACTTATGAGAAACCTTCTCCAGAAATGGCTCCCAGGGGAAGGACCACCAGAAAGGGTACAGTAATTAATATATATTCATATATTAATATATTTGCGCCTAATATAGGAGCACCCAAATATATCAAGCAAATATTAACAATTCTAAAGAGAGACGTTAATAGCAACACAATAATATAGAGGATTTTAACCCCCAACTCACAGTAAAGATCAGACAGAAAGTCAACAATGAAACAATAACCTAAAATGACAAATTAAGTGAGATAGACACACTAGATATCTATAGACTATTTTACCCTAAAACAACAGACTATACATTCTTTCTAAGTGCTCATGGAAAATTTTCAAGAATAAATCATATGCTGCAACACAAATCAAGTTTCAATAAATTTATAGATTGAAATTGTATCTAGCATATTTTCGGACCACAATGACATCACTAAAATTCAACCAAAATCGGAAAGAGGGAGAAACCAAAAAGGAGTAGAGAATGAATATGGTGTTGAACAACTCTTGGGTCATGAAAAAATCAAAGGTGAATTTAAAAAATACCTGGAGTCAAATGAAAATGAAATCATGACTTATCAGAACTTATGGGATGCAACAAAAGCAGAAAAATTTATAGCAGTGAAATGCTACTTCTGGAAAACAAAAGCTCTGGACCAGATGGTTTCACTAGTGAATTCTACCAAACATTCAAAGAAGAATTAATGTCACGTCTTCTCAAACTATCCCTAAAAAACTAAAGAAGGCTAATTCCCACTTTTTATGATGTCAGCATTAATCTGATACTAAATACATCACTAAAAAAGAAATTATAAACCACTATCTTTGATTAATACTGATGCAAAATACCTCAACAAAATACTAGCAAACTAAAGTCAGCAACTCAATAAAAGAATCAGAAACCACAATCAAGTGAGATTTATTCCAGGAATGTAATGATAGTTCAACATAAGTAAATCAATAAAAGGAAGGACAAAAAAGCATATGATCCTCTCAAGAGACTTGGAAAAAGCATTTGGTAAGATTCAACATTTTTTGTTTAAAAGTCTCCAAAGAACCTGCCCTGTAATGGGAAGTCTTCTTCCTCAGACTGGTATAGTCCATCCCAAGGACCCAGATTCACATCCTATGGCTGGGAGGAATAGCCAAGATGAACAACTAAATATAAATGCTTCTTCCTCCTCTCTCTTCCTGCCTAACTGCCTCCTCGCCTTCATTCCTGCCTGTACCTTTCTGTCACAAAAATAAATAAATAAATAACAACTAAAAAAACTGTATAGACAGAACACAACTCAGCATAATAGACTATATACGGCAAATACACAGCCAGCATCATACTCAGTGGGGAAAAGCTTTACATCTAACATCAGGAACAAGGTAAGGATGTTCACTCTCCCTACTACTATTTAATATAGTCTTGCAAGTATCGATCAGAGAAATTAGACAAGAAAAGTTCATAAAAGGTTCCCAAATGGAAAGGAAGGATCACTATTTCACAACTTGATAATATAGACCAAGCAGTAAAAAGCTGCTAGAAACAAAACAAACACAGTAAAGTAGCAGGCTACAAAATTAACATTCAAAATTTGTTGCATTTCTATATGCAAGGAACAAACTTACAGAAAGAGAACTCAAAAAAAAATTCTCATTTACAAACACACCAGAAAGAATGAGATATCTTGGAATAAACTTGACCAAAGACATGAAAGACCTGTACTCTGAAACTATAAGACACCGTTAAAAGAAATAGAAGACACAAAGTAATCGAAAGCTATTCCATACTCATGGACAAGAAGAATTAACCAGGTAAAATGGACTTATTACCTAAGCAATATATAGATTTAATGCAATCCCCACCAAAATCTCAAATACATTCTTCACATAAAAAAAAAAAAAAAACAATTAAATTTATTTGGAACTTCAAGAGACCCCAAATAGCAAAAACAATCCTGGGAAAAAGAACAAAAAATAAAAGTGGCAGGCTCCCCAACTTCAAACTATATTACAAAACAATAATAACATGGTATTGAGGGAAAAACAAAAAGATATACAGTCAATGGAATAGAACTAGAGTCCAGAAATAAGCCCATACATAAATGAACAATTAATTTATGACAAAGGAATCAAGAGCATATAATGGGACACAATCTCTTTAATAAATAGTGCAGTGAAAACTGAACAGTCACATGCAAAAGGTGAAAAATAGACCACTACCCAGAACTATAAACAAAATTTGAATTTGAAATGGATTAAAAATTTAGATATAAGTCCTGAAACCATAAAATACATTGAAGATAACAAAGGCAAAAGACTCCTTGATAATGACCTAAGAGATGTCTTTGGGAATTTGACTCCAATGTCAAGGGAAATAGAACCCAAAATAAACAAATGGGATTACATTACACTAAAAATCTTTTGCACAGTGAAAGAAATTCATCAAAACAAAAAGACACCCTACTGAATGGGAGATGATATTTGCACATAATACATATGAAAGGGGTTAATATCCAAAATATATAAAGAACTCATAAAACTCAATAGAAAAACAAATAATCCTATTTAAAATGGGCGAAAGATTTAAAAGACATTCTCAAAGGAAGACATAGTCAATAGGCACATGGAAAGATTTCTAACTCTCTCGTTATGCAAATCAAAACAACAATGAGGTCTCATCTCACACTTTTGAGAATAACTGTTCTCCTAAAGACAGGGAAACAAGGGTTGGCCAGGATTTGGAGAAAAGGCAGCCTTTATACACTGTTGGTGGGAGTGTAAAATGATACAATCTTATGGAAAGCAGTATGGACATTCATCAAAAACTTGAGAACAGAAATCCTACACGATTCAGTTATTCCTCTGCTGGTTATTTAGTCGAAAGACACAACACTAATTTGTGGAGATGCATGCACCCCCATGTTCACTGCAGTGCTATTCACAACAGTCATGAGCTGGAAAACCTGAGTGCCCACTGACAAATGAGTGTATAAAGAAGATGCAACATATATACTATATATATGTCTATATAAACATATATACACACACACAAAATGAAATACATGATCAAAAATTATTAAATCCTTTCATTTGCAGCAACATGAATGAACCTACAGGAATTATACTTAGTGAAATAAGCCAGAAGACAGACATCGGATGCTTTCACTCTTAGGAGGTATAGTAAACAAATAAACCAAATCAAACAAAAAGATATTTTTAGTCAATAAAAGCAAATTAGTGGTTGCAGGAAGAAAGGGGGAGGGGCGGGCAAATTGGGTAAAAGGTATCAAATGCATAGAGAAATAATAACTAAAATGGTGGTAAATTTAATTTAATATATACAAGTGTGGATTTACTATGATGTACACCTTAAACATTAAAATTTTTTAATTAAAAGAACTATTAACCTAACAGTCACACACACACACACACACACACACACACACACACACACACACACCCTTAACATTTCAAGTTAATACAACCAAAGAGAGATAATAAGTAATGCAATACTAATAACAAAAAACAAAATTCAGGCTCATTTAGAATAAGACAATGCAAAAGTATCTTTGGATCAAGATACACATCAGTCATCCTTTACTCTGAATTAATCACATACCAAAGTACCTTTAGAATATAATGCAGCTAAGGAGATAGAATCCATATGATACACGAAGAGTGAAAGAGCGGAGTAATGTTAGTTTGGGAATAAGGTTATTTAGAGAAGACTTTAGAGCATGCTTTGAACATCTAAAGAACTGTTGTGTGAAAAGTAAAAAGGAGAACTTACAATACATCACTCAAAATGGTACAAATGAGATAAAAATTATAGGAAGGGTATAGTTCAAATTAATTTAAAGAAGAACTTTGTAATGATGTAAATGTCTGAGTAACTATCACATAAACGGTAAAAGGACATTTAGGAGGGTTGGGGTAGAAAGTGGTGGATGCTAGTCTAACCTTCAGAGCACTCCCAAAGTCAGATTCTGGGATTCTAGGATTGAACATAATGTTGATATCTAACAGAGGTAATACAATAATTTTGTATTGAGAACTATGTTAACTTCTCAACATTCTATTACTTTATGTTTGAAGATATAAAAAGCACACATATAAGAAAATATTATGTACATATAACATATAGAGAAGACCACGGCAGCCTTGAATTGGAATCTCAGTTCCCTCTGAATCTAGTTATGTAATCCAGAACAAATTATTTGTCTAAGTGAACCTCAATTTCCTCATCATAAAATGGAGATACCAGCAGTAATCTGACAGGGTTGTCATAGGGAATAAACTGCATACATTCTTACTGACTGCAGTCAGTAAGATTCTACTTCTACCACTGCCCATCTCTAGCAGCACATAAATGTGAAATATCTGGGCCTTTCATCACTTCAGTCAAAAGAAACAAGGCCATTTTCCAGCCACTAGGCCTAGGACTCCTTCTCACCATTATTTATTAGTCAACACTCAGAATGTAGGGGAAATCTATCCTCTAGACATAACCATCCCTGTCATGCTCCAAAGTTCATTCCCAGACACATGATCCAGTCCATTATCCCCTTACTTCTCAAAACTTTCCACTAGGCTCCCTGCAACTAACTGTTGCTCCATGCCCAGTGTTGGCCTGCCTGCAAGCTCCAACACACCTCTTCTGCTGTAATCTTCTCAGGTACTGGATGTCTACACTCTCACATTTGGGAGTTAGCAGGTATCCTATAATCTCTTTGGTCCTCATGCTCCCCCTCATGCTTTACCCCTCCATTCCTCCACACCCTGTAAACATTCAGGGCATTTTAGTCCTACCATTCAGTGATACCACCTTCTTCTCACTGGTACCATATTCCAACCTCCCAAACACTTCCTCCCATTCACAGACTTTGGTCCTGCCTCATAGATACCCTCAAGTTCTGTCACCATCCCGATTCACTTCCTGTCTGTGGAGAAGGCTCGTTTTCTTAACAACTCAGCCCTTTTATCTTCATCTGGACTGGCACCTTAACAACCTATTGACTTTCATTGTCTTTTCCTCATTTTTCTGCCTCCAAAGTAACAAATTCAAATATTCTCCTGGTTAACCTTTCCTTCAAGAGTGCTCAGTATTACAATATTCTCAAGTCTGTTGTCTTTTCAGCTTCTCTCCAATTCATCAGCCCTTTCCTCCTTTTCACTTCTGTCTTTAATCAGGTTAGATCCTAAAGCCCATCATTCCAATAACATGCTTACTAACACCCTACATCCCAAGAGCTGGCAAAACCTCAACCCTGAATGTGCTCAACTATTTATTCAGCAACAAGTCCTAAATAATCAAAGCACTGTTTGAAAAGTCATATGCCAGATCGAGGTTGGTGTTTGTGAAATTATAGAGGATCAAAGAACCCACATAGTTTCCCTGCCCTCCTACCACACTGCCTTGGTTAACCAATTCTTTCACAGTCCAAAATTAATTTTCCAAATCCTCCCTACTCCAAGCCAGATTTTCAAACATCTACTACGATTCTCAACAAACAACCTCTGTCCTGCTTCACAAAAAAATGTCAACACATGAAAAGTCTCCATATCACACAACCAAGCATACAAATACCTGCATCTTCACCTGTCTGTCCTTCCATCTCTGGATAAACTTTCTGTATTTTGGACCCATCCTTCCTGGTCTTCTTGGAAGACTTTTGCTCCTGATTATCATTTATTCTCTCCCTCAACTAGATCTTTCCACTGTCTTTTAAACAAGCTTAAATTCCCAATAACAACAGACCTACCACATCTTCTTCTAACCTTTATCCCTTTTTCCAGTAGGTTTCTCTCTCGCGCCCTCTCTTCCTGTTTCTTTCTCCCCCAGTTGTCTCTAGGGACAAAGTTTTAGAAAGGTTTATCCACACTGTCATCATTTTTCAGCCTCTCACTCTTCAACTCACTCCATTTTTGTCTCCACCTACCTCACTCCCTTGAAATAGCTGTTCTACAGTCAGCAATAATGTCTATGTGTGGCCTTCATACTACGTGACCTCTCAACATTAGACACTAACCATCTTTGAAATACTTTCTTTCCCATGTTTCCACAACACCATACTTCTTCCTCAATTCAACCACTAAATAAAAGAATTCCTTTAGATTCAATTCCAGATCCTCTCTCTACTAGATTCACCTATAGCAGAAAAAAATCTCATTTAAATTTCCATTCCCAATCTCTCCTCTGAGCTCTTGATATGTATAGCCAACTGCCTACTTGTCATTACCATACAGCATTTGAAAGGTATTCAAACCAAGCTGAAGACCAGACATGCAAATTCTTTATCCTAGTGAATGCTATGGCTATACAGTCACATGAGAGCCAGAAACCTAGAAGCTACCCTGATGACTTGTTTTCTGTACCTTACCATTCTTACCATATCCAATCTACTATCTGAGCCCTATGGGTTTGACTTCTTAATTTTCTTTCATAAAGATCCCTTTTCTTCAAACTACCACCATCACTTTTCCGGACTGTCTCCAAATTGGTCTCCTAAGTGTGGAGAAAAGACTGAAGGGCTCCACAGGAATCTTTTTAAGATGTCTCTGATCGTGTCTTCTGCTCATCTCCCTCTAACCTAAAATCTTCACTGTTTTCTCAGTGCTCTTTTGATGACCCCACTTTCCAGAGCCTCAACTGGCATTTTCCCTTGCTTGCTGTTCTCCAGATCGTGTGGTGTTCATTCTGTTCCTGAAACACACCATGTTCCCTCTTCCTACGAGGCCGCTGAGTATCCTGTCCCTACACTCCCAACCTTGCCCTCTAGTCCCAAGTTAACACCCATGCTTCTTCAACTCTCAGTTCGGTCCTTACTTATTCAGGGAAGCCTTCTCTGAGCTCCATCAGCAGGCTAATTCCCCTCACTAGCTCTCTCAAGCACCATGTTCTTCTCCTCTACAGCTGCAATTTAAATGAAAATTGCTTTCCCCCTCCCGTAAAATGGGAGGCACATGAGAGTGTGAAAAATGACAATCTCTCCCTCTTCGTTATGTCCCAATACCTAACACACTGTCTGCCTCACAGCATGTGCTCAATATGTGTCTATTTAACATATTTTATTTATTAATTTTATTTTAAAAGACATTCCTTTCTTATATATACTTTCCATTTTGCTATATCTCATCAGTTATAGTAATATTATCAGTATAATCAGAATATTAGAAACGTTTTTAAATTGACAACCCTGATATTATAGCATAGAAAGATACTGGTTTCAAAAGTCTCCTCCAAATGTCCAAAAGCAGAGTACCAATGTCATAAGTGAACTAATATTGAGTATTTGTCTTAATCCATTCATAGTGCTATAACAAGTGCTATAGCAAAATACCATACCCTGGGTGACTTCATTTGAGAGAGGATGGGAAGAAGGGTGGAAGAGAGGGAAGGAAAGAAGGAGAGGAAGAAAGGAATTTTATTTATTTTTGGTGGTTCCCCCTAGTCCTGTATCATAAACCCAGGTCCTTGGGCTTTAATGATCTATGCCTCAGTCACCAACTTAGCCCCTCAGGGTGCACCAAATGCGATGAGCTACAAGCCACAGGAATTTATTGCTCATAGTTCTGAAGGCTGCAATTCCAAGATCAGGGTGCCAGCATGATCAGGTGAGAGTCCACATTCTCATGGCAGACTTCACATGGCAGAAGGGGGCTAGGGAACTGTGGAATCTCTTCTACAAGAGTATTTATCCCACTCATAAGGGGCCCACCTTTACGACATAATCATCTCCCAAAGGCCCCACCTACTAATGTCATCACTTTTGAAGGTTAGGATTTCAACACAGGAATTTGGGGAGAATAAAAACATTTGGACCATAGCAGTATATCCCTAACAACTCCTTATAAAACACACTATATATTCAAAGATTTTATATATACATATAATGTAATCTGAACTGTCTTTTCATGTTCTTATCAACTGAAGTAGTTTTTTACCATGGCAGTAACCCTAGCAAGGTAAAATGTTTTAAAAGTTTCTATTCGTAACTGCCAAAAGATAAGGTATTTACCATATTAAACAAACAAAAACCCTATTAAAAAAAGAAAGAAGGGACACTTGCCCCTCACCCATTCTGGTTTTTATTTGCATTTTCACATGAGTGACATTTTGCAATTATCTATCTAAATGCTTATAAAATGTCAATAATTAACCAAAGGCATTAAAAGCCCTTATTAAAGAATAAAGATGACTATTTGCACTTGATTTTCATTTGCATAAAAGCTGTTAAACATATAACGAATATGTGCAAAGCTCTCAGCTAACTGCAGGCAGAATTTTTGGTTTTTATGTTGTTATTTTCATTATGCATTGACAACTCTATTTTCCAAAGGTTAGGTGAAGTTACCTGCAGAAAACATTCCACCTCTTTTTCTTTTATCTCAAGTTTTAAGAACCATGAGTTTTAGTGTGAAAGTCTATAGGAAGCTAGTTGTATAAGAGTCAACCCAACATTTTTAAATCCTCCCATATTCACAGTATTGCTCTTTAAGTTGAAGCAAAAGGGAAGAAAATGAAGATTCAACCTACAAAGAATAAGGAGCCCTATATTAATGCGATTAAGCTACGCTTCTTCAAATATGAATGTTACTTAATATTTAACAAGGGATTGTTAATGACGGTAGAATCTCTATAGGTCCTTCCAAGTAGGTGAAGATACTTCACTTTGAATAAGGGCATCCTTTATATTTTTATTCTCTTTTTCCCATTCCGTTAACCCTTTCATTTCCAACAGCATAAACAAGAATTCAAGTTAAAGAGAAACTATTTAGTTATGCCTTTTACAGATTCTGGCAAATGACTCCTGCATGAAGCAATTTTTGAGGATTCCAGATTCTTCTGATTTTAACAAAGATTAAAAATATTTAAGGTTAAATATTCATACATTTATAATTGGTCTTCAATTCCACATAATTCTATGTAATTACAGTCACAGAATGCTGGTACAGGAAGGAGGCTACACTCTGTTCCCCAAACTGTAAGGGTTACCCCAGCTAAGACGTACCCATTCAGAAGTGGGGGTGGCCCCACTTTGCTGCTACAATTTGAAGAAGTGTTTTGACAGTTAATTCATACTGCTAGATCTCTTTTCTACAAGATTTCCATTTTATCTGTCATAATCCTATTTGCCTCTACATCCTGTTAAATGACATCTCGTAATTTTTCTCAGAGCCCTCTAATTCAGTGTTTTTCAAATTTTTGTATTAATATATTCCAGAACCTCTTCCTGCCCATCACACAAATACAATACCCAGTATATATTCTGTTAATTCCTACCAGTCAAGAAGATCTTGTAGATTCCTTTCTAGAGTTTGGGGGTTTTTATATTCTTTGTGGTGGTGGATGGGGGTGGAGATAGACTTCTTGATCCTATTTGTCCACATCTACCAGAGTCCCTAACAAGAGATTCTGATACAAGGTTGGGGGAGGGAGTATATAGTCCATCTTCCTAATCCCTCCCTACGAATTTCTACTCTCTCAATAAATAATTTCTCCCTTCCAGGATAAACATTTTTAATTTAGATTTTTTAAAAATTATATTCTGATTTCCCTAATTTACATGTTCTAACTATTGAGTAAAAAATTAAAATTAAATCAATAGTTAATTTGTGTGGCATCAACATGTTTCCAGTTTTCTTGAAAATGAATTGATAGACATCACTGCATAAGTTTAAAGTGTACAACGTGATGGCTTGATTATTGTGAAATGACTCCCACATCGGTTCACTGCTGCCCATCATACCACATATTCATGCTCCACATTAACAAGGTCTCAGTCAACAAAAGAACACATATACCAAAATGGTCCCTATATTGACCTTAGAGATGAGTAGTCTATACCATCTAGGTCTGTTTGGGTACACCGTGATATCTGAGCAATTATGAAGCCGCCTAATAATGCATTTCCCAACATGTATCCCTCTCCTTAAGTGACACATGACTACACAATAAGAAAAAGAAATTTCCTTGTGCTGAGAACTCTTATGATTTACTCTCAAGAAGTTTCCTATATCATACAGCAGTATTAACTACAGTCATTATGTAGTACATTAGATCTCTTATGACTTATTTTATAACTCGAAGTTTAAACCTTTTGACCACCTTCCTCAAGTTCCCCTTTAACCCACCCTCAATCTCTGGTAACCACAAGTCTAATCTCTTCATGAGTTTGGTTTGTTGTTTGGTTGTGTCTTACCTTTTGTTTTTAGACTCTACATAAATGCCTTTTTCTGATTTATTTCACTTAGCTTAATGCCTTCAAGGTTCATCCATATTGTCACAAATGGTAGAATTTCCTCGTACGTATGGAAGAATAACATTCCAGTGTGTGTGTGAACACTGCAACTTCTTTATTCGCTCATCAACTGATGGATACATAGGGTGCTTTCATGTCTTGGTTGTTGTAAACAGTGTGCTATAGATTGGGGATACACATCTTTTTTAGTATTCTTGTTTCCTTTGGCTATAATTCCCAGAAGTAGAACTGGTAAATCATACGGCAGTTACATGTTTAATATTTTGAGAATCTTCCCTACTGTTTTCCATAGTAGTTACATCAATTAGCATCCCATCAACAGTGCACACAGGTTCCCTTTTTTTCCACATCCATGCCAGCATTCACTATCTCTTGTCTTTTTGAGGATGGTCATTCTAACAGGTGTGAGGTGATATCTCATTATTGTTCTAATTTGCATTTCCTTAATGACTAATGATGTCAAGCATCTTTTCATGAACCTGTTAACCTCTTGTATATCTTCTTTAGAAAAATGTATATGCAGGCACTTTGTCTACTTTTTAACAGAGTTGTTTTTACTGCTATTGAATTGTATGAGTTCTTTCTTTACATTGTGGCTATTAACCCCTTATCAGATATATACTTTGAAAATATTTTCACCATTCTGTAATTTGTCTTTTCACTTTTTAATGATTTTGTCTTTTTTTGTTTGCTTTGTTTTGCTGCGAAAAAGTTTTTAGCTTGATCTAATCCTACTTGCTTACTCTTTATTTGGTTACTTGTGTTCCAAGTGACTCATCAAAAAAGGACTACATAGATCCAGGTCAAGGAATTTTATTTATGTTTTCTTCTAGGAGCTTCATGATTTCAGGTCTTATATTTAAGTCTTCAATTTGCTTCAACTTAATTTTTGTGATCAGTGTAATATAAGGGTCAAGTTTCATTCTTCTTAACTTGTGAATATTCCATTTTCCCAGCACCAATTTATTAAAGAGACAATCTTTTCTCCACTGAGTATTCTTGGCTTCTCTGTCATAGATTAGCTGGATGTACATGCATGGGTTTATTTCTGGGTTCTCGATTCTGTTCCATTCATCTGTCGTCTGTTTTTATGCCAGTGTCATAGTCTTTTGATTACTATAACTGTACAGTATAGCTTGACATCAGGAAGTGTGATACCTCCTGCTCTACTCTTCCTTCTCAGGATTTCTTTGGCTATTCTCAGTCTTTCATGGTTCCATTACATCTTAAGAAGTTTTCCATACTTGCACACACAAAAAAAAAACAAAAACATGCTACCAGAATCTTGACAGGGATTTCACTGACTCTATAGATGGCTTTAGTACTGACAGTCTAACAATATTAACTCTTCTACTTCATGAACATGAAATATCTTTTGAATTGCGTCTTCTTCGATTTCTTTCATCAATGTCTTCAGAGAAGAGATTTTTCACTTCCTTTGTAAATTTATTCCTAAGTATTTTATTGTTTGTGATACTATTGTAAATAGGATACATTCATGTCATTGTTTTTCAGAAAATGCACTGCTAGTAAATAGAAATGGTTTTTTATATGTTGATTTTATACCCTGTTAGCTTACTGAATTCATTAATTAGATCTAACAGTTTTTTGTTTGCATCTTTAAGGATTTCCTATATAAAAAAATCATGTCATTTGCAAATAGAAACAATTTTTGCTTTTGCTTTTTCAATTATGACATATTTTGTTTCTTTTTCTTGCCCAATAGCTCTAGCTAGGACTTCCAGTACAATGTTAAATAGGAGTAATGAAGTGGGCACCCTTATCCTTTCTTGATCTTAAATAAAAAGCTTATAACATACACCACTGAGTAAGATGTTAGTGGTGGTATGTCATAACTGACCTTAATTATGCACAGATGTAGTACTGCTATGCCCATTTTCATCAGTTTTTATCATGATGGATACTGAATTTTGTCAAGTGCTTTTCCTGCATATGAGATGATGATTCTTTTCCTTTACTCTATTAACGTGATGCATTAATTATGCTGAGATATGTTTCTGCCATGCTCGTCTCTTCACAGCTTTATCATGAATGGATACTGAATTTTGTCACTTTTCTTGCATATGAGATGATCATGATTCTTTTCCTTTGTTCTATCAATGTGATGTATCACATTGATTGATTTGCATATGTTTAACTATCGTTGGATCTCAAAGACAAATCCCACTTTACTATGATGAACAATCCTTTTAATGTATCAGAGAATTTCTAAACCTATATTCGTCAAGATTTTGGCCAGCAGTTTTCTTTTCTAGTAGTGTCCTTTTGTGGTTTTGGTGTCAGACTATTGTTGGCCTCATAAATTTTTTTGGAAAAGTTTGATAGAGATTACTGTTAGTTTTTTAATCTTTTATATTATTTAAATTTTTACTGCATTTTACACATTTTCACTAACTTGAAACTTGTTTTCATCAACCTAACAAGAAGTATGACTATAAGAGAGTCAACAACAGGGAAAGCCCTTCTTCCTCAACTCTCTCTACTGTTCTGCTGGTTCCCAAATTCCCAACCCATTGAAGAATTTTCCCCTTCAGAAAATACAGTTCATTTTCTAGGGTCTTAAGTTCACAGTACAGATGATACATTTCATTTACTTGAAAGATTTTGATTCCTAGCATCTCACCTCACCTAAAACTTTTATAAAGACTTTATTTTTTAAACCTATTCCTTCCAATGATGGCCACTAAGTTTTAGATAAACTACGGTGCCTTAAACCAGTAGACAATAGTAATTAGAAGGTCACAGTCATTATAGCACCTGACACAAATAAAAAGTAAGGGATTGGAAACATATTTTGAGGACCCATCTTTAAGGAAATCAATACTTCAAACACAATACCATCTCTAAGCTTTAGAAGGGAGTTTTGTGAATGAGGGGCCCTGAAGTGGAAGAGAGAGCCAGGTGGCACTATGTTGCTTGAAGGAGACTCTTGGGAAGAAGAATGAGGCTCTGCAGCCAACTTCTACTCAGTCTTTGATGTACTTATTTCCAAATCCCTGCTCTTCCCTTACTAGAGGGATCACATAAGGAGGCTCTTGGCTTAGAACATCTCTTGGCTTTCTGACAAACTGAAATCAAAGAAAAGCTGGACAGAGCAAGATTTTTCCAAAAGTATTTAATTCTTTTTTTTTAAAAAAAAAGGAATCATTGGGGCATCTGCCAAGAAACCTAAGAAAGCAGAACCTAAGAAACAAGGAGGTTCTTCTCACCTCCAAACTATGAATCTGATCACTCCTGAGAGTCCTTAGGATGCAGGGTAATGGCTGAAAATAGGGCAGGTTGCCTGCCTAACTGTGTTCATATTTCTTTTTGCCTGCTACTCTCAGGAAATAGGAGAGACTATTAAATGAGGGGCTTAAAATCAATTTAGCAGATTTCTCCCACCTGTTAAGATGACTTCCATTACCTAAAGACTTAGAATCAAATCCTATGAAATTCCAGTATCTATTATCTCGAGCAAGAATATGATCTCTCTGACCAGTAAGTTCTACAAAATGAGGACAAGGCCAACACTGCAAGACATTATCCTTCTTTAATAAGACAAGCCACATGTACCTAGCAAAGTGCAGGGCACATAATGCACATGCAGCCACCGGTGTAAATCATTCAATGTCCACAAGATCTTTGCAATGTACATTGCCACTCCTGATACCCAGAGGTAGAATTATGCTTCTGCCCCCATGCAGGTACGCTGGCCTTGTTCTGGAGTACATGTAGACCTCCAAAGATCAGATGACATCTATCCTTTGCTCTCTCTCTCAGCACACTGACTTGAGACTACCATGTGAAGATATCTATCTAATCTACCTAGAATAAGAAGCCACAGGTAGAACTAAGGCTGCCAAACTGACAGACAACATTCAATACCAACTAGCATCTTGGATCTTCCAGCCCAGCTGATCCCCCAGTTGAATGCAGCCACATGAGTAATCCTATAACCAGCGAAGTAATCACCCAGCCAACCCAAAGAATCATGAGAAATAATAAATCATTTTTCATGTCACTAAATGTGATGTTATTCAGCAATAAATGAAAACATTCCTCAGTGGAGGATAATACTTATTATCATCACCTTTTCTTAAACAAGAAATGTTACAGCTATTAAATCTCTCTCTCCAATAGCACAAAGTCATAGAGGAACACTGTATTTCGTATGTGAAGCAATGTGATCATTGCCTCTTTTCAACCTTTCATGTGGGAATCATGCAGCTAGTCTGTACCTGATAATCTGATTGGGAAATATGGTGGATTAATTGAGGAGACACCTACAGAGTTTCTAAATTCTCTAAGTGGTCATTTACCCTGTTTCCCCAGGGCACATTGACAATGGTTTCTTTTGTAACTTCCTCCCATAAAACTGTCATTGTCTAAAACTGGTTTCAACTGCACTATTTTTCAATAAACATAGCACCTGTCTACCTAACTCAGTATCTGGTTTGATACTATCAGGGAGTTAAAAAAATCTAAATGCAATGATGTTTTCTTAAACCATTTCTCAAGCTACTAAGGTGATGTTCAAGACAAATCAGATGTGGCTTCAACTAACCTCAAATTTAATATTTACTTTAAAAAAAACCTTCATATTTAAATTCAATATAAGTACTGTAAATCACCTAAGCTTTTTTGTGGATGTGGTAATAAATCATTGTTTTAGAGCAATGTTTCTGAGGCAAGAGTTCAGTGACTATGGTCATGGAAGCTCAAATGTGGGTGGCTCATGAATGTTGAATTTTTCCCAGTTTTATGAAATCAGGTCAAGCTGCCTCAACTTGTAAATCTCTAAATCCTGGTAACAAACAAGTCAGACACTCTACAATGTATTAACAATTTTAAGCTTGGAGATACTCTTAAGACTTCTTAGAATGATGGTTCTGATCGCTTCTAACTTGTGGCATTGCTCAATGTGAATGAATACCATGCTTCCTATATGAACCAGTAGTTCTGTCTTCTTTGCTCTTTTTAAGGAAAATATTTTTGTGCAGTCATTGTTACAGCTCTAATAAATTAACACAACCTGAAACATCATCACTTCTTGCTTCATAAATTACAAGCCTAGTGTTCTTGGAAATATGGGTTCTATTAAAAGAAATTACTCTAAAAATGAATATTATATACTACTTTGTGAAAAATATTATCCAGGAACAAAAAATATCATGTTGCTATTTGTACTGTTTAAAAAATATCCCTTTAAATAGGCTGACCATATTTCCTTGAGACAAAAACAGGACATGGGGATGGCAAAAACAGGACAAGGTTATGCACTGGTGACTAAGGGGAGGGGAGGAGGTGGAGCAATCCAAGCCGGAGTAGACTAGCTAGGCCAGCAACAGGTACTATGCGATGCTGATCAGTGATTGCAGCATAACAACGTGTGGTTCAGTAGGACTTCACACACAGTCAGGGCCAGTACAAGGAATTTTGGCACCTTAGGCAAAAATCAAATTTGATGCCTCTGTAGGTCCTACTCTAAATGTGCTGCCTAAAACACATGCTGCTTTAACCATCCCACTGCCAGAAATGCCTAATAACACCCACGGTGACAGAGATAACCTCACAGTGCCAGATAACCCCCAGAGTGCCATAAATAACCTCCACAGTGGTGACAGAGATAACCTCACAGTGCCAGATAACCCCCAGAGTGCCATAAATAACCTCCACAGTTCCTACCTGCACCTTGACCATGCTGTGGTGTTCTGCTCCCTTTGAAGAAACGGGTGCACACTGGGTGGGGTGGCACACACCACTCCTCTTTCCTCACAGTGGGTGGGACCAGTAGTGAGCAGCCGTGGTCCACTGCAGTCAGCACCAGCAAAGACTGTGTTTAACACAGGACAAAGGGGCAGCTGTTTTTGACCCCTCAGCAGACCAGGCTTAGGGCAACTCAACGGCCCCCGTTTACCGAAGTTAAGGACAATCCTGGTTTATTAAAAAAGGGACAAATTGATATTTGTATTAAAATGATGGGATGGTCAGGAAATATGAAAAAAAAGATACTGTCCCATTTAAAGCGGTACGTATGGTCAATGTATTCTAGACTGAACTCATGAATGCATACCTCACCCTACTGATCTTTCTCTAAGCAGTGCTAAAACATGACACCCCCGACTAGCACAGGAGAACATGATATGAAAATGACATCATAAAGCAAGGTCACTAGATTTTACTATAGGACATTGAGATGGTTGTTGGGTATGCTAGCCTTTGCCAATGCATTGTTTTCTTAATAAAAACCTAAAGGAGAAATTTCTCAACTCCTAGAATCAGGAATAGATGAACATCTCTGATAAATTTGTCTTCTCTTCTGGACACCTTAAAGCTAGAATTCAGCTATGAATTGTTTTTTATCTTCCCTTTGGCTGCTAGAAAGTTTATAGCCAGAACTTCCAGGAAGAGAAGACCAGTACTTCAGAGAATACTAATCAACTTCATTCATACCTCCATCTAATTTTCCTCTGACTTACTTTTCTTATCCTAAATGTACTGTTATCTTGTCATGTTGTATGCATCTTTTTGTAGGTCACCCCAAATCATTCTTTGAACAAAGTAGTGTATAAGTAAATATATTACAGTCAATGTACATACCTAATCCTTTTACTCTAGAAGAGCTCTTCTAAGCAAAAGCCATGCATTGTCCTACTATGAAATCAATACAGTGTCTAGAACTATGCTTTTATTACTGAATTAATATCTGGAGAATTAAATGGTAGAACATGTGATAGAACTGTCACTTGGATTATAAAATAAGCAGTATGTTCATGATGTTATCGCTCATTCTCAAAACAAATCCACACAACTGTGAAATGATACATGTACCAGGGGGTTCACTGCGCAATTATCAGAAGGAACCTTAAGGTCCAAAGATAGCAAAATGGTTAGACATTAACATTACAGTTGCACTATGACAGGTGATACAGACATTTCCTTGGAGAAGATTTTACAGCAAAATGCTTATCAAATACCACATAGTGGGAAGGAAAAAAGCAATCTACAAAACAATAAATTTTTCATAAATAAATAAATGGGGATGCTTACGGATTTGCACAGAAAAAGGTCAGGAGGTCTGTAAACCCCCCCACCCCCACAAAAAAAAACAACAACAAATAACTGGTTGTATTGCGGAGTAAAAGCAGGGGAGGTATAATTTGGGAAAAGGAAAAGTGATTTTTCATTCTCTCCAGTACTTGTTGTAAGGTTTTTGATAATAAGCCAGCTTCATATCTATAATAAAAACAACACGGAAGGGACCTAATGGTGCTTGTTTTTACAGCTTGAGGCTCTGAAGCATTCTGAAATCCTCAAAACGCCTGATGTCTTAAGGGCTTGGCTGGGAGGTACTCAGAAGGGACACAGCAACTGTCGCTGCTGCTCCGAGGGGCTAGGCATGATGTGGGACAACCTGGCTCCCAGCCATTTGGCCTTTATCTCGGGTTCCTCGATTCCTCCTCAGAGGAGGTGAGAAACATCTATTTAGTAACACTCATACAGGTTTCAAAAGTATGAAAAGATAAAGACTCTCAATCAGAGCACAGCTGAGTCTTTAGAAGTCCTTAATATGGCATGAAATAAATTATTGAGGATTTAATAAAATTCATAATTGGCTCAACATTTTTACACGTACTGGAGGAAAACATGTTCACTGAGCAAGACTAGCTTGGGAAATGAAATGCAGCACTTCGTAAAGGGTTTTAATTTCCTCTAAAATTTTCATCAAAAGAAAATTCCTTCTTCCTTACTATTCCACTAAATAAATAAATACCAAATAGGAGGAAGTTTTATTCCTTCAAATTATACTTTTTAAGGTTTTTTTAAGCCCACTGGGAGAAAGCTAATTAAAATTAAGTTGACCAAGAGAGTGTCTTCATTGCCCCCAAATTCAAGTTAAATAAAATGAATGTACATCATGTCTAGGCGACTAAGGCTCTCATAGACACCAGCACTGCACAGGTTGGGGTCCACGGAAACGGTCATGTGGGCACGTAAGTCCAGGGCTCAGAGACAACAACAGAGAAAGTGGGGTTGAACGTAAAAAATAGATACCCCACAGTGAGGAGAGGACAGTCAAATACTGAAAACACATCAACTAAGGTAAGAAAACCAGACAAAGCAGGGATGGGTCAAAGGGAGACTCCAACTAGGTCAGAATGTGGATGATAAAAGCAAGCAGTAACCAAGCAACCTGGGTGAACTCTGATACCTGAGTTCGGTTCCTCTAGACTTTACTGCACTCTCTGGCTGGTGAGGGTGTTAGATGTTGGAATCAAATGTTAACTGTTATAAAAAAGAAATCAAAGGCCTGTAGATAAGCTCTGCCCTTGATTAACTGAAGGGCAACAAAACTGGAATCAGCCCCAAGATACGGGTGCAGCCTCACCTATTTCTCCAAGAAGAGCTTTTTTGGCAGTCCCAAAGACTATGAATGATGACTCCACTTTGACTGTAGATCTTGAAATAGATGTCTAAGGAAGTCTTGATAACCCTTTTATAGAACGTAATGAGACTATTTTTCCAATTCTCTGTGAGGCAAGTAGCCAGCGCCCTAATGAGTCTGATCAGCAAATGGGGTTTTCAAATACCATACTCTATCCACTACTTCTGCATGAATTCCTCAAAGCTAAAGGGGAGATGTGAGCCTCCAATCCAGCACTCTGCACAAAGAACTCTTTGCTCCCTATCTAGCTGATGAAAGTGGACTTGGCCTCCATCCATTAGCCATTTTGTTCTGGATCCACTTGTCTTCTTATTTAACTTATGGAGAAAAAAATCTACTGCTCTAAAAACAATGCTTTCACATTCAAGTTTATTCCTTCCATGCTTCCTCTTCTCAAAGCCAAGTGAAGTGACAGAACTAGTAGCAAGTCTCCTTTTTGCTTCCACCCATCTAGCTACCTTTCACTAGTATGAGTCCTGAACCCATCAGACCCTAGATGAATTCCCACACCCCTCTCTGTCCCTGCCGAAGGGTCTAGCTCTCGCCCAATCAATTCTATGTCCCCCATCTCCTCCCCAATGCTCAGCCTGCTCCACTGCAATCTATTTTTTCAACCATTAGACAAATGGTTTCCAAACAGTGACTGTGGCCCATTGATAGGTGATGAGTTTTTCAGAATACAGACTAGAGACTGAAAGCATAGAAACAGAAAATAAAATACAATTACAGGAAAGGTACATAGTGTTTCATGAAACTTGTTTCAGATATACATATGCATATTTACATGCTGAGTCTCATTGCAAAAAGGAATTTTATACTACTTAGTAGTCTAAAAAAAAATGACTGAAATACAGCTTTAGACAAGCCTTTGTCCACCTAGTCAGACTCCCACCTTGCTGTTGGCCCCACTGCTCAGCAAAGTCTTCCCTCATACTGGCTCATGCTCAGCTTCCAGCTGTCTTCTTCATCAGCTGTTTTCACAAACTCTGGCCTTTTAATATAACTCACAAGCTCCTTCCCTTATATCCACAGGATTGCCTTCTCTTTGAACAGACCAATGTTTTCAGAAAAAAAAGAAAGAAACTCTTTTCTATCCCTGCCTTCTTTTCAGGGCTGGAATCTGCTTGCAGCTCATCCAACTGTCTCACCATGAATAACAAACTTCTGAACAGTAGGAGTCCATCTTTTTATTTGGTACCTTTCATCTCCAACAAAAGAAATATCGCCAGAGTCAGTCTTGAAATACCTTAGCTTTCCTTACAAAATTAACCTCCCTTTCCTGATTTGATACATTTTCTGGTGAAATAATATATCCAGTGCCTGGCAGCAATGCCAGGTGAATACAGCACATCCCTAATGTCCAGTCTAAGTCTGCGAGCCATCCTTGAGAACAGATGGTCCATACTGCTATCTTCTTCCTCGCACCAGGCAAATGGAGAAAGGGAAAGCACAAGGTGACTGCATGAGCTTGGTGGTACCCTTCTCTTCTCAAGGACAAGGGCACATGCTGTCCGGCACAGCTCCACCCTCAGTGCTTCCCTCTCTTGCCTAACACCCACATTTCTCACCCAGACAATTAATTCATTATCTCCCTCTATAGAAAAAACAGTTTTCTGTATCTTTCTGTTAAGTGTACTTTCTCCGTCACACTGAGTATCCCTCTCTTTAACCTTCCAAGACATATCAAAGCTAAATGAATCCTTTAATCTGTAGGATATGGAACATTAATGTGAGAAGAGCAATGCAAAGCGACACTGAGGTCTGAAGGTTTCCAATCCATGTCCCTTCATGCGTGGAAGGCCAGCTCTGAAGGACCACAAAAATGCTGAGCTTCCTTTAGAGCAACAGGAACAGAGAGTGAACAAGTCTGGGAGCTGTAGGACAGTTGCAGGAGGCTCTCCCAGGGGCAAAACGTTCTAAAAGAAAAAGGGAGAGCAGGGCACATCACACTTAGGGTATATTCTAGAATTTTTCTACTTCCTTTCTGTACTCCAGTCCTTTTCCCGTTTACCAGCTAAAATCCAGGACAGGACTCCAATACTGCTTCTCTGGTCATCTGGTTATTAGAAGAGCTCTCCACCCAAAACACTGCTTCCTTCTCCCCCACTCCTTTGCTGGGAGTGCTCTTAATCAGTTGAGGGCTGAGTAAGATTTCTGATTATCCCTGCTCCCAAGGCCTGTTTATCTGGGTAATCAAATGAATCTCACACCAAGAAGGTTTCAGAAAATACGGGAATGGAAAGGCCAACTCTTTCATCCACACTCCACTTTCAGAAGACCCTTTGGAATTTCCCATAAATTTTCAACCCCTTTACAACTGTCATTTCTAGGCAATTCCAAATATATAACTTGGGTTGCCAAGAGCCATATGTAAAGAAGTATTAGAATGAAAGGAATAGAAACAGAAAGCTAATATAAATAATGATGATGGAGCAGGTGAGCGTGAGGCATCCAGCTCTACACAGGTAAAATGCAAGCAAGACTATGAAATAAGGATTCAAATTTGGAGGGAGGTAATGTAACAAAAGCTGTAGTGGTAGGAATAAAAGAACTCCCCTCCCCTGGATCACCTGATGATATAGGAGGGTGGAGATGGCAAAGAAATGAAAATCCATGGTCCTTCAAGCCATTCTTTAATTTTCTAGCCTGGCAAGAGTACACTTTTCTAACTTAGTTTCACCCATACAATTTAAAAAAAAGATAAACAAGCGGGAGAAAATATTCAACCTCAAATACAGCACTCTAAAAAGGGATCCAGGATTCTCTGTTACCTTATTTCTTAGCTGATTACAAAAGATGAAGTTGCATTCCAGTCTACCCCTTGTACTCACACAGCAGTAGATTACCTATAACACACACAGAATCCAGGATCCCTATTCTCAACTCCATGTATGACTGAGTAAAGATTTTAAAACAACTGCTTTTTCACACACACATCAACGCCTAACATCCACACAAGCTTTTCCACCTTGTTCCCAAACTGGTATGGCATTCATTTAAAAATTGTCAAAAATCACTCGATGAACAATTTTGTAATTTCATGTTTTTTTTAAAAGTGCACCACATTAACACTCAGAAGTGTACAGCTAAGAAAATCCTGCCAGCAACAGTGACCCTTCAATGAACTTCGACAACTCAAAGTGCTTTCACAGAGGTGTTCCTACAGTCTTGAGTCACTAGGAAAATACTAGCATGACAGCGCCCATTTCATGGCTGGGTAGACAGAGGCACTTAGTTAAATAAATGTGACCGGGGTTACAATGATAGAGCTGGAAATAGAAACCAATCTTTCCCTCTGACTGTGCGCCCAGTCCCTTTCCTGCTAGACTCTTCAGCATCTGGTGGCTAAAAATGGGACCCACTTGAGAACTGCAAGGGTAAATAAAAGCTACTTGTTTTATTTAGTAGGGGACAGGAGAGGGAGAGACTTACCCACTTGATGCACCTGACTGTGTACCGGTCTCTAATATGAAAGCTTTCCCTGGTCACCCAAAGCGTCCACCCCTTTGAGCTGAGACTCAGGAGGCGCCGCCAGGCAGACCAGCAGTCCGGATCCCACAGCCGAGGAAACGCGAGTGGAACGCGGGGCGTCTGGGCGGCGCGGGGGCCGCGGGCTCCGGGGCACCATCTGCTCCCTAACCCGCGCCGGAACCCTCTGGGCCGGGAGGATGCAGCGCCCGCCCCACACACCTGCTGGAACCCGCCCCGGAGCCCCGGGTCGCCTGCCACGCTCGGGACGCCCACCCAGCCTCCCGGGGCCGGAACCCTGCGCCGCGCTAGGCCGGGGGCGGGAAGCCCCAGCGCCCTGCCTGCGGACTGCGCTCGGCCGCGTGGGCTTCACGCGAGGCGAAACAAGCCCGTCCTCCTCCCCGAGCCCATCCAAACGGCGTCACCTGTGCCGGGTCCCGGGGCGACTCGCGCGCGGGCGGCGGCGGCGCCGGGCCGGGAGAGGGCGGCGGGTAGTCACAGGCGCCTGGTCATAAGGCCCCGCCAGAGGGCTCGCGCCGGCCAGAGCCACCAGTCGAGATGTTCCGCAGGAGCCGGGGGAGCCCGGGGCTCCGAGGCGCTGGGAGGAGCAGTCGGGGAAGCTCCAGCTACCGCCGCGGCCGCCGTGCCCGCCCGGACTGCGGGCTCGGGTTACCGCAGAGCGACTCCTTAAAGGGGCCGCGGCCGCTGGAGGTCCGGCTCCTACTGCCTTTGGCGCTCGCCGCGACGCCAACCCCGGGCCAAAGTGGGCGGGGCTCCATGGCCGGCGGTAGGATCGACCTTTGGGTACTGGAACGTGCGTCTTGGAAGAACTCACCTCTCCAGGGACAGAGCGAGAGGTTCCCTGGCTTTCCAATGCGATTAATAAAACTTGCAACTGGGGAGAACAATCTCAGTCTGCTTCCGCAGCGGTCATACCTGGGCTCGCCACGTAACTAAAATTATTATCAAATTATGAGATTATATTCAACCTTCAATGTCGTGATCCTGCTTAAGTGATGGAGGATTTGATCGTCAGAAAAGAAAGGGCACCTGGTGATTTTTACCTTCCAAGTCTGACTTGGCTAAAGTCCCATCCTGTTCTTGCTTGGGGCTGCAGGTGCATGCCAAATGGTAGGTGATATGTATGCTAGAAGTGTGGTCTCTCAGAAATCCTGGCTGAGAATTCCACTTTGCCCAGTGCATAGTTTGCCATTCAGTATTAGCTCTTCTGGCCTGTTACATACAGACTCAAAAACTTCCAAGTGTTGTGAATCAACAAAATAGACTAAAACAAAGTAATGGACTGTATTGAATAAAACAAAACATTTAGACTGGTACAATTTGCAAAAATAATAATAATAATAATCACAAATCCTTTTGAGAAAAAAGGTAAAGGAATTAATAAATTAATTCTAATTAAGAAATTAATTCTAAAGAAATTAATTTGTAAGCATCATCATTAATAACTTAGGACAATTATTTGTAAGAAATGTCTATCAATAGAGCTAACGTAGTTCACCTAATAAATACATGCACACAAATATACACTTTAGCTCATCGAAATTCATCAGTTTCTTCGTATGTAAAAGTTCATAGTTAACTTTGAACACCCTGGTCTTGGCAAACAGACATCAGAGTGACTTAGAAAAGACTGAATCTATTCTACCGAGCAGTCAAGCAGGGAGGAAGATCCTGCATGCCCCCAAATGCACACTCCTCCTTTTCTCCCCAAAACTTACAAGACAGTGTCTTTTGGACGTAGCATGCTCCAGCATGGCTGCTTCTCGATATCCTTAATTTTGGTTTACTCACCTTATGCCCTGTCATACCAATGTTGGCAGGATGGTTATATGATCACATCTGTGGGATCAACACTACAAGTACAAATTGTACTTCATCTCAGGTTTGTGTCAGAACCGCATGCCCCAGGCACTCCACATTTGTTCCTTGCTCTATTCTCTCCTGATAAGTTCACTGTCATTCTCTTTGATGTGCATATTCCCTAACAGAAGTATTAAAGGCCAAGCAAACTCACAGAAATTCACTCTAATTTATGTGCCATTATATTCCTCCATGTTAGGCCTCTACAAATGGATCACCAAATCCACAGGATTGTGTTGAAAGTATATAGAACATGTAAGTGAACATATCCATAATAAAGACTGAGCTATGAAATAAACTCAGTAGATATTAGTTGCAGGCTGAAACTTTAAGACTAATCAAAATTCAGTGACCTTGGAAGGTAGCAGAATATGTCAACATATTTTTCCTCAATATTTTGATGCAGCTTAATTTGTTTAAAAATATTAATTTTATTATTCACATTTAAATCTGTAATTATTGTTAACTTTATTTCACCTCACTTTCTAAGGATACTTCCCCAAATGGACTATTATATCAATTTTTTTGCATTTTAAATGTGAGATAAAAGCTGAATTGTACATTTTTCATATTTTTGTTCATCAAAACAGTTCATAGAAATTAAATTATTCATCCACAGTTAAAAAAAAAGTGGGGGGAAATACAAAAATTCTTTTGAGAAAAATTTTCCTGATCAATTTTTTTCTAAAAATTCCTAAACACTTAAATAAAGCCAATTGTTTGGAAAACTGAGACCAAACCTTTTCTAAAATAACGAGAATCAAAGCAAAAGTATTTTGGTAAGCTGTCATAATTCTCCATTGTGCTTCATTAATGAAGATATAACCCAAATGAAAACATTTTGACCAGAAAGGTTGATTTCATCAAAGTGAATAACCTCAAGCACTGTTTTTTCCCTTACTGGCAGTTTCAGTGTAGTAAAAGAAAATGTAAGATTTTATGATTACTTAAAAGTGCTTCCAGTTGTTATTCAGAACTTTTCAAGGAGAAATTATTTCAGGATATTAACAGAACAGTGGTTATCTCTACATGGGTGAGTCTGTCTTTTTTGTTCTTTTTGCTTATTTCATGTGATTTTCCCCTGAAATATAGATTTTTTTGTTTGAATTTTATTTTAATGAAAAGAATACCTAAACTAAGTATTCAAATAATAGTTCTTAAAGATTTTTAACCAAAAACACCCATGGGTACTTTGGTTCCTTGATAAACATTTCCCCACTTCACTTCATCCACATCACTTAATATTTATGTGTGATCTTCATTTCCTAAATGATATACTTATTCCAGTGTTTTCTTGATATTCAGTTTTAGACATTATTTGTTGACATAGTTCCACGGTGTCTGAGGATTTCACTCTTTTACAAATGCCACTTTAACCTCACCCTTCCTTCCAACATGGCCACATCACACTTTTCATTCAAACCAATAATTAGAATTTATATTATCCTGACACTTTAAGATATTGTTGAATCAAGAGAAGTGATGTGATAATATTTTTCTTGAAAATCCCTGTTCTTCCTAAAGTTAATAATGGCCTTGCTTTTTTTACTTATCTTTAATATAAACTGAATTTTCTACAAATGCTTTCAACAGATCCATCAAGTGCCCATCAATAATATATTATAATGCCCAAGACACATGATTTTTAGTTTCTATTATTTTCTGGACACACAGACTCCAGTAGCTTACTCAGGGTTGTTGCCTCCTAGGTAAATTCTTGAACACTTGCATGTCTGAATACTTATTCTATTCTCATCCCTAATTGGTAATTTGGATTCCTTCACCATTTTTACAGCATTGTTTCACTGTCTCTCACTTTCAGTGTAAAAGATATTATTTCCAATGAAATATCTAATGCCTTCTAGTTCTGATACCTCATTAGCTCACTGCTTTTCTTTCCAGAATCTTCTCTAGTAGTCTGAAAGTTCATAATGATGTGCCTGAGAATGAGTCTTGTCACTGATTGTGTTAGACACTCAGGAGTTCTTTCTATTATAATTGCAAAATTTGTCTTTTCTTTCATCTTTGCTAATTTTTTTTCCTACTCTTGTAGGATGTTGGGATTTCTGTATTATTCTCTAGATGTATTGTCCTGTTATCCTTTTGATCAGCTCTCTATATTTTTTTCTATTGTCTGAGACCAAAGTTCTCAGGGGAGCTAGACTCTGCCCAACCTATCATTTGACAAAGTCTGGCAATGTTTATCACTTGTCATCATAGAGAAGAGAGGTATATACTGGCATCTAAAGAGCAGAGACCAGAAATGTTGCTAGCCATCGTACAAGACACAGAAGTCTCCCACAACAAAGAATTTCCAGTTCCAGTTAATGATTAATCATGCCAAAATAAAAAAATCCTTAGCCAGGAGAATTAGTTAACTTTATCTTCCAACATTCTTCCGAAGTTTCTATATCAGACATCTTTTGCTTTTCAAAAAGTGCTCTTTCCCATTTTCAGATCAGACTAACAAATTCTTTTCTCCAGAAACAAACTTCATAATCTGATTGGAAAATGTGGTTGATTAGTTGAGAAGATACGCTTGGAGTTTCTAAATTCTCTAAGTGGCCTTTCATGCTGTTTTCCCAGGGCACCTTGGCAGGGTTTCCCTTGTGACCTCCTCCCATAAAACTGTTGTTGTCTAAAACTGCTTTTCAATAAACACTATTTTCCAACAAACATGGTTGCTGTCCACCTAATTAGGTATCTGGTTTGATACCACCAGGGAGTTTAAAAATTTAAGTGCAGTGACACGTTCTCTTGAACCATGGGGATTGTGTTTGTGGCGGTAATGTCAGGACGGCGTGCATGAGCACAAACTGAACAAGGTAGGAAAGGAACCCTGTGGCCAAGTGCTTTGCAAATAACTTGGGTGCAATCTCTCTTTTTCAGGCTTTTGCTTCACACCTGCCTTCCACAGTACATTGTCTCCTAAGTGCCAAGTCTCTTCCAAGAATGCAGGTTAGCCTTTCTTCCACATGGTGAAATCAATTATTTGCAATTCATCCAACTAGGGGCTTCCAATGTTTATTGAAATCTCTTATCTGCTTAGACTGTTCCATTTTGTTTTGTTCTTTTCCCCTTGTAGCTTATATCTTGTAAACCTCTCTCTACACTATCACTTTGTGCTACTTTGAAAAGTATAAGTGATAAAGCAGGATACATGATAATAACAGAAAGGAATACAGAACAGAGAAAAGGGAAAATCACGGATCTGTTTTTCTTAAATTTCTACCAAAATCGATTCATGAATCTAAAAATTTTGCAAATCAGTTGAAATTGATGTTATCAAGTAGTAGTTTGTAACTTTTAAAGCAATTTGTTGAATATTCTCCCAGATGCTTTTCCAGGTATATGTGCACATTCTTTAAGATTTTTTACACAACAAAAGGATTAAAACAGTACATAGTATTGCATGGCTACTCTGACTATTCTGTTCAATGGATGCACTATAGTGTATATGTAAACAAGCTCTTCTATTGAGTATTTATGGACCTAAGTGTTGGACCAAGTTTTTAGTTTTCCAGATAGAGAAAAGTAGTAATCTGATTAGAAATTAATTTTAACATTTAAAGTCAGTTTTGAATGTAATGGGAGTAAGACTAGAGAATTCCTGTTCAGATCAAGAGGAAGACAAGGGGGATGCCCATTCTCCACTGATGATAAGTGTCACTGAGGTATCAGTCAAAGAAACTAGTGAAAGACATAACTATTGGAGAAAAAGATGATGAAACTTTTACTATTAATAGACTGTATAATTACTTAACTTAAAAATCCAATAAAACCAATTGAAAATATGTAATCAATAAAAAGGTGAGTATGGGAGCAGGATATACAATTAGTTTATGCAAATCTGAGATTATATATATGTGTGTATGTTTAAATACTTAAATGTATTCATATACATCTAGTATTTACATGTATAAGTACAAACACATATATATGTATACACACATCAAATACCCCCCACAAAATAAAAGACCATTTATAATTACAGCAAAATATTAAGTATCTAGTAATGTATTTAACAAGGAATATGGAAACCTTATATGAAAATATCTTTAAAACACTCCTTCAGTACACAAAAGTAGGCTTGAAAATGCAGTCCACATTCTTAGATTGGAAAAATAAATGTATTTTAATTCTCTCTAAATTTTAATTTTTTAACTCATCACAACTTCAATAAAAATACCAAAGACTATTTTCTGGAGTAGGTGAAACTGATTCCAAATTTTATAGAGAAAAACAAACTATAAAAACAACCAGAGAAACTCCTCTAGAAAGGAAAAATAGCCTTCTATATATTAAATAAACACATAGAACTTTAAAAATGCAACATTTTGGGATTGCCATAGCAATAGAATAACTGACTTGTTTAGGAAGTCCAGAAATTGACCCAAATAAGTGACATTTCGATCAGTGGGGTAAGATGAACTTTTTAATAAATGGGCAACACTTGGAAAAATAAAGTTAAATCTGTATTTCATATAGAAAGATAAATTCCAAATACGTCAAATATTTTAAATGTAAAATATGAATTACCAGTGCAAGAAAATTTGGGTGCATCCTCTTCTTACCTTAAAATGGGAAAGTTTTCTATGACTAAAAATATAAAAACCATAAAATATTAATAAATCTAACTAATTAAAAGCAAAACTACTATGAAGGAAAAAATAACAGTAATAACATAAGTAAAATTGACACACAAATTACAAACTGAGAGAGAAGGTATATGGTACTCAGATAAAGTGGTAAGTTCCTTAGGAAACAATAAGTTTCTAGAAATCAAGAAGAAAAAATAAACACTCAAGAGAAAAAGAAAGGACATAGATAATGACTCTCATTCACAGAAGATATGAAAATTAAAACCAACTAACCTCATCCCATAAACGAATTGCTGTTCTACTTTCCTTTTACTCTCTATGGAATGCTCACTTCTTCAGATCGGTTCTACTCATCATTGTTTTGAGAAAAAGTGGGAAATTTATGAAGATGCACATTGTTTAAAAATTCTGTATTCCAAAACCTGTTAACAAGGTCAATAGGACTCCACCAGATAACAGATTGTCACTTTATCATCAACATATTCAAAGCCCTGCTTACTCTTTTACAAAAATATATAATATATCAATGATTAAAAGAAATATGTTTTGTTTCCTATTTCTGTGAATAATATTTTAAAAATAAAGATAATAGTTGAGGTATTCATAGTGTTTTACTTAGATCTTATAAATACAATTTTAGAATTTAGAAATAGTCCCTTGTGTAAACATCTCCTGCTCAATCCCACCCTCTGAAAGATATATTCAATTTCAAAAGAATCAGTTTTGCAGTGCTCTAAATGAACTATCTCACTTGGTCATATATCCAAAGGACTATAAAAAGAAAAAAACAGAAAATTTTATGACTACATTTCTAAATATACAAATATATCTCCCTTATATGTCCCAATCAAAATGATCACCGAATGTCATTAGAACTATTGTTCATGCACTGGTATTACTAAAAAATCAACCACCTCATACATTTAAATAATGTTAATACCTAACTAAAGATTCTATTTCAGAGTCTCTGTTTGAGAAGCTAAAAGCAACAAGAATGACAGTTGCTATTATTTATCTAGCAAATGCATATGTTGCATTCAGACTGCCCACTTAATCTTGAGGTCTACATATTTTTTGCATTTTAGTAAAAACAAAACATTTTGCCCTCTAGCCCTCCAGTTTTGAAAACTAACCATTGACATTCCTTTTCAAAATACTTTTGCTATATTTTGCATATACCAATAGCTTTTTTGAATTTTTTTTAAAAAAGACAATTGAATTTTAATAAAAAGAAAGAGGAAAGAAGGAAGGAGGGAAGGAGTAGAAGGGGAGGAGAGAAGGGAGGGGTGTGGTTCTAGCCACATATTTTTAAATTTTTCTCAAGCATTTCACAAAAATAACATATAAACCAACTTAAAATTAGACAAAAATGTCAGAATTTGTCAAAGTTTAAGAAATTATTTCTTTAGATGTAGATAGGAAACTCACTTTTTCTCTAATCATTTATAGATGTTGAAGTCTACAGAATTTGGAACTTTGGTAATAACCCGTTTTCAGATAGAATATTATTTACAGAGTTTCTCTCTCTGCATTGCATGATCCACCAAGCCATCACCAATTACTGAGAGTCTCCTTCGGCTCTTTCTGCCCACACAGAAGTATTCAGTGTCTGCACTAGAGCAATCCCTTCCATACTAATCTATTATGCTCCAGTCTTGTCCTCACATCTTCTAATTACTTCTATGCTGTATCGGTTTCAAGAATTAAATATTTTCTGAATTTTTAAGTCAACGAAATATATTCCTCCAAAGTCCAGCTTTCTTGGACAAGTTGCCTAATTATCAAAGCCCACCACCAAAAGAAGGGGCAACATTTTGATTCATTAGAGTCCAAAGCATAACTGATAGTCTGACAACTGGATTTTAAATTTAAATTTTTAAAGACAAAGCTTCTGGCTTAATCTACCATACTGCAAGATAAGTACTTTGCATGTATTCTGCCTACTTTACTTTTCTCAGCTAGCCAAGAAACTCAGAGTTCTATGGCCTGGGGAGGGATTAACTGATAATCTACATTCTAGAGAGGAAAAGAACAAAAGAATGGCATGTTTCCCTTTTTTTTTTAACCTGAGCAAGTATCTAAAGTTAATAAAAGGGAATCAAATTATTTCAAGAACTATCTTGCCTTTCCTTTTAGAGTTCCTAAGAGAGGAATTGCCTTCTGGTTGATATAGGAAGTCCTGCAGCAACTGAGACTTTAAAACCAATCAGGATTTAGCTCTGAACACATACGGTATTCTACTAATACAGAAATGGAATGTAATTTCTCCAATGTATCAATGTAAAAGTGAAAGAGCTCAATTTCAATTCACTTTGTCTTCATCCAAAATACTATTATTTTCTATAAAGAATTCACAATATAAGAACATCATGGAAAACTTTTTAAGTGATTGTATAAATTCTGATTGCTAACTATCTATATAAGAAATTATTTAAAAATAAGTAACTAGACACCAAGAAATGGAAGAATAGTCCATGCTCATGGATTGGAAGAGTTAATTAAAATGGAAATCCTACCCAGAGCAATATATAGATTTAATGCAATTCCCATCAGAATTCCAGAGATATTTTAAGGAAATCGAGCAAATAATACTGAAGCTTATTTGGAATTGCAAAAGACCTCAAATAGCCAAAGCTATCCTGAGAAAGGAAAAGAACAGAAGAGGACATGTCCTAATGTCAAGTTATCCTATAAATGAGCATCATTAAAACAGTATGGTAATGGAATAAAAACACACTGATCAATGGAATAAAATTGATATCCCAGAAATAAAGCCACATTTACATGGACAGTTAATCTTCAACAAAGAAGCCAAAAACATACAATGAAAGAAAGTCTATTCAATAAGTGATGTTGGGGAAACTGAACAGACATCTACAAAAAATGAAACTAGGTTATTCATTAGCACCATTCGTGAAAGTTAAAGCAGAACAAAGATCTGGACATAAGACCCCCACACCAGAAAAAAAAAAAAAACCTTGTTCACTTTTGTTGGGAATAAATACTTGTACAACATCTCTGGAAAACGGTATGGAGATTCCTCAAAAAAATAAAGATGGAACTACAATTTGATGCAGCAATCGCACAACTAGGCATATACCCAGAGAATGAAAAATCTTTAATCAGAAAAAATATTTGCACCCCTATGTTCATAGTAGCACAGTTCACAATAACCAAGGCATGGAAACAACCTAAATGCCCAACAACAGATGATTGGATATAGAAGCTGTGGTATATATACTCAATGGAATTCCATGCAACCACTTAAAAGAAAAAACTAAAAAAAAAAAAAAAAAAAAAAAAAAAAAAAAAAAAAAAAAAAAAAAAAAAAAAAAAAAAAAAAAAAAAAAAAAAAAAAAAAAAAAAAAAAAAAAAAAAAAAAAAAAACGGAAATTGTGCCCTTTGCAACAATTGGATGGAACTGGAGGGGATCATGTTAAGTGAAATAAGTTGAAAGAAAAAAGAGAAATACAGGATGATATCACTTACATGTGGAATGTAGTAAAATGAAATAAATAAACAGCTAAATACCAGTAAAATCCCCCAAGATAACAAAATAATGGCTGTTAAGGGGTGGGGAAAGGAGGAGGAAAGGGAATATGGTAGTGGTAGGGGACACTGGAACTCTGGTAGTGGGTGTGGTGTCCCATAGACTGATAAATGAATTCAACATCTTAAAATGTGTATGGCTTTGTAAACAAAAGAAATAATGTTTTTAAAAAGTATAACACCAACAGTTGAAAACACCAACTATTTATATTCAACATTTGTTATACTGATTTGGTGGCAGGGAGAGAACAAACAAATGAGCTAAAGTTTAAAACCACGTTGTCTCCTAAATCATTTAGATGTGTTTTTTGTAGATCTGCCTCCTTGTTTGGTTTTAACACTGACATTTCTTTTATCACTTCCTCATCCTGAGCCAAGAATTCAGTCCTTACACTAATTTCCAGAGAAAATTATCTCCAAACATTCCACGATTTTTCCCAACTTTATATAATATTAAGGGACTCCTGAGAAGCCTCCTAGTAGCTCCTTTCTCTCTTCTGTCCTTCATGGGTATTGAATGAGCCTCTTGCATTGCACAAACGCCACAGAGTTTCATTACTTACCTAAAGTAAGCTTTTTCAAATAAATCCAGTGCTAATTCTAAAAAGTCCTGGGAAGAAATATTCTTCAACTTGATCCACCTCATTTAGCTTTCATTCCTCAATCTTTCCCTCTCCAAATTTTGGTGATTCCTTGCACCTGATAACATATGGACTTTCTGCTTTAATACTTAGCTCTAAATTTAGTAATTAAAATTTTTGCATAGTTCACTGTTGAACTCTAGGTTTCATCTGATTAGGAACTGATCTGTCTTTGACTGCCATCCCTATTTCCTAAATTTACCAAGATATATCTGATATCAACTCTATAAACACAATTATTGTCTAAAACTCTCTACAAGTCTAGATCTATATTCCCAATATCTTATGTACTCCTAGTTTCTTCAAGTGCAATAAAATATAACTCATTTGACTCCTTTCACCCCATAATCTTCTTTTCTGTCTTTTCTCAATTTATGACATCATCATACCTCTAATGCCCAATCCAGGAATCTCAAAGGGGACTCCTTCCCCTTGCTTTGCCCTCTGTATCCAAGTAGACATCAAATTCAATCAATTCTACTTCCTTTCATACATTCACATCTTCTACCCTTTGTCTGTAATTCACTAAATTTAAGTCTATATACAGTAGGTCTTTGCATAACGATATGTTGCTCAACATCGTTTTGTTATAAGGTGAATGAGGAAAAAAAAAGTCTAGTCCCAGACAGAGGGCTATTGTCTGTGTGAAGTTTACACATTCTCCCCATGTCTGCATGAGTTTTCTCTGGGTACTCTGTGTCCTCCCACATCTCAAGGATGTTCACATCAGGTATCAGTTTCACTGGTGTGCCTCAATCCTCAGTTGTCTCCTTCTTTGTGTGTGTGTGTGTGTGTGTGTGTGTGTGTGTGTGTGTGTGTGTGTGAGAATGTGAGTGAGTGCACTCTGAGATGGAAGGGCTTCCTGTCTAGGATGGTTGCCTGTCCTGGATTCAGCCACCTGTGACCCTAAACTAGAACACAAAGGGTTGGAAAATGAATATGTAAATACAAATGACTGTTTAACATGAGAAATGTCTAGGGTCTATATTTTAAAGGTTGGTGATGTTTTTTTGGCTAGACATCTGCTGTAGGGACATCCTTTAGCCTATGGTGACATTAGTTTCATAATAGCCATTTTGCTTAAAGTCAGTTTTCAAGAAGCTATCAATGACATTAAGTGAGAACATAAAGTACCATCCTTAATCTCTGAAGTTTCTGGCATCTTTAAGCCTTTATATGCTATGCACCAGGATGATAATTTCCTTCCCATTTTCACCCAGTGTATTTCTCACACCAGAGAGCCTCAAGAAATATTCATTCATTATAGACGCAATTTCAAATCCTTGTGATTCCACATCTTGTTTCCTCGTCATTCATAAATTTCCTCTCTCTCTCTCTCCAACCTCATGTCTCTTAAGGATTCTTCTAACTTGCAGTTGGTTGAGTTATCCTCATTCTTTTTACCTCTAATCAGAGCTTTCCACTGCTCTATATTGCTTATCTAATGCATAGCCATTTAAGTGTCCTGTTCTAGCTCAGAACTGCTTTTATCAGTCTTACATTCCTATTCCCTATTCTCCCCCTCACGTTTTTCACTTTTGTCAATCCAGACAAATCCTATTATTGGTCATACACACACACACACACACACACACCCCACTCCCCCACCACCAAATGCTGTACATTTCTCCTTCCATTCCTTTGCTTATGTTACTTCCAAAAGAGAATGACTTTTCCTCACATCTTTCCTTGTCAAAAGTGCTGCTAGTTTTAAGACCTTGTTTGAGTGCCACTTTCTTCATAAAACATAGATTCCTCCAGACAAAATCTTTCTCTTCCTCTTCTCTACTTCTTTGAAAATTAGCTTACAACTTGCTTTGTACAAGTGTTTTATTTCTCCAAATAAAAAAAAATACCATATCATAGAGTTGTTCAAAACAGTGTTTTTCAGACTATACCACAGTAACTGGAACCTTGTTAAAACAAAAACAAAACAAGAACCCTACTGACTAAGAGTCTCCTTTGATGTAGTATTCATAACTCTGCATTTTTAAATTAGATTCCAGTGAAGTTATAGAACTTTGAGTTGCAGAAATGGGCCTTGAAGTCATCAGACTAGGAGTTGCATTCCAGGGATGTCTCTGATAAAAGATAATTTTCATAAAAAGCTAAAATTGACTCTGATGCAAATGGAAAAGAAAAAAAATAGAATGTTTTTTGCTTAATAAGGGAACAAGGCAAAAGTTACAATCCATTTGAAAGAGAATCTGAAAAAGACACACATTTCTACTGAGTTGTAAAATGTCTCGAGTCAGGTAATCCAGAATGATATTCAGTAGCCCAGAGACAATAAAAAGCAGGAGTCAGACAACCTGGAGTTGTCCTTTAAGGGATGCAGACTTTCCTATTAAAACATGAATAGTTGTGTGACTTCAAGTATGTTACTTATCTTCTGCACATCAGTTGCATTATCTGTAAGATGATCATAAGATTTCATAGCTTTTTAAATGGAGGGAATATTTACCTACTAGAGCTATTGAAAGAACTAAAGGAGTTAATGAATGTCATGCATCTAGGACACTGTTAACTGCATAATACTTAATAAACATGACCTGGTACCACTGGTGCTAGGGGCAGTGTTACCACTAACTCTGCAAATCCCTTGGGACTCATTCTTGTTTATAAATGAATGCATTCACTCATTCAATCAACCAACCAATGTGTGTTAATACCTATCCATACGAGGTTTGGTGCATAAGAAAAGTCTCGATCCTTAAGGAATCCAGGTTAGCAAAGGAGATTAGAATTTAAATAACTACATGGGGTATATTAAGTGAAAACAGATGTATGTAAGCACAATTGATAAAAAGGTTAACCATGTATACAACATATAGAATGTTTTCAGAAAAGCATTATAGGAGTGAATTTGAACTAATTCTTAAATGAAGAGCATGAAATCATGAAGGATGCACAGTATACTAACTATTAATGTACTAGATCATTTAATATGTTAATCTTATTCAATTCCCACTAAAGAGATATAATAGGTCATTCTAGTTGAGTGCTTACTATATGTCAGGCACTGTTTTAAATAGTCATCCTGTTTTGTGAAGAAAAAAATAAGTCTTAGAAAATTCAAGCAACTTTCCAAGGATGATATAGCCTGTGAACGACAAAGAAACAATTCATACCAGATAAACTCTTTCCAAAGTGTACAAAATCTCAATTTACTAACAGGAGAATTCAAAACTAGAGAGCTTTTGAGCTCTTCTAGGAGGGAATGATTAGAAACTGAGTCTCTGATTTTAAACTCCAGACAGATGGGGAGAAAGAGTACTCCAGAAAGGAGAAAATGCAAAACACTGAAAGAATGGAGATCAGCATGACCAAAACATAGAAAAGTTTGGAATTCAATAAGCATTTACTAAAATAACAATAGAAAAAGGCAGGGATTGAGAAAATTAAGTATTACCACACTAGGTATTTCAGACTTGACTCAGAAGATAAAAAAAAATGAAAGATTTTAAGTGAGGAAAGGTTTAGGCCAAACAGTTATGAGGCAACAAAGATTAGTTTTACAGAGACATCGACTTCCAGATGGTGACCCAACAGGACGTACTTCCAGGTCGCTCCCCACAGACACTGAAAAAAAAAACAAAAAATCACCTATTTTCTTGAGACAAACACCAAGAAACAACTGGCACTTCAGCTGGAGACAGATCAGCTGATGACTAACGGTGGGTGAGAGCACCTGGTGCGGTTCTCAGCTAAGCCACTGATTCGGATTTGGGACAGAGCTCAGGAGTCTCCAGATGTGTGGTGGGGCAGAGGCTAGGGATTTAGGGACCAGGTGCAAAGGCAGCAAGAGGTGGGCCCAGTGGGTCTGAGATGGGGAAACGCAGAGGGCCAATTTGGGAGGGAGTGAAAGGAGAGTAATCACACTAGGAGCTGGAGCCCATGCAGTGAAAACTGCCTTGGGCACAGTCATGACCAGAAATCAGTCAAAGAGCTCAAACCCCTCCCACAACCATTTTGTGCCAGAGCCTGGGGTCCACTGGGCAGAAATCCTGCCCACCACATATCCAGCCACTGGAAATCCCACCCATCGGATGTCCCATCCCCTGGATTACAGTGAGAAGGCAATCCCAAACCTCAATACTACCCACTAGCACCACTTGTGCATAAAGGTGAAACTGCAGCCTAATTGTCAATCCTGGGGATGTCAATCATATGCAATGCCAGGGAAACCGAACCCTCAGAAATAGAATGCCGAATAGAGCAAAGGCACAGAGAAATATACGTGAAATGATGGATCCAATCAAAAACTTGGGAGAATCTGAGTACAGCAGACATATATAAATTACTTGAAGAGGAATTTAAGGTAACAGTGATTAACATACTCATGGGAATCCAGAAATCGGTAGAGGCAGTAAACAAGAATGTCAAGAAACAAAGAGAAGAATTAAAACAAGACATCAAACAGATAAGACACACAATGGCTGAATTAAAGAACTCAATAGAGGGACTCAACATTAGGATGGATGAAGCTTCCAATAGAATCAGTGATCTGGAAGATAGGACAGAGGAACTCAATCAGGAAAACCAACAAAGAGATAAAAAATTTCAAAAATCGAAGACAGCATTCAAGACCTCTAGGGTAACATAAAAAGGATTAACATTCACATCATACGGGTCCCAGAGGATGAGAGAGAAAAGGAGTCTGAAGCCCATATTTGAAGCAATAATATATGAGAACTTCCCAATTTGAAGAATGAAACAAGCCACCAGATCCAGGAAGCTCAAAGAGGTCCTAATAAAAGAAAACCAAACAGAAATATACCTTGACACATAATCATAAAAATGTCAAAAATATAAGCTACAGAAAGACTATTAAAAGCAGCCAGAGAAATACATGTCACATACAGAGGAGGCCCCATAATATTGTCAGCAGTCTTCTTAAATGAAACTCTACAGGCCAGAAGGAAATGGTAGAAAATATTCAAAGTGGTGAAAGAAAAGGATTTTCAACCTAGGATACTATATCTGGCAAGATTATCATTCAGACCTGAAGGAATGATAAAAAACCTTTTCTGACAAGCAAAAGTTAAAAGAGTTCATCATCACAAAACCAGCTTTGCAAAAAAAAAAAAAAAAAAACATTAAATGATGCTCTATAAAGCATAAAGAAACCACACAGAAAAACAGTAATACAGCAAATATTAAAAGTGGAGAAGAAGAGAAGAGAACAAAAATGTGGATAGTTAGAATGAGCGGAAGACTAATACGCTGTCAAATAAAATTAGGTAGTAAACAGAATTGTGAATGCTAACTTCAGAGTAACCTCAAAATACATCCCCAGGGAGAAAATGAAGAAGAACAAAAGGCACAATCAACCAAAGCGTAACTGCACCCATCCGACCTAAAAAGAGAAAGAGAACAAAGTCATCATCTGAAGCAACATACAAAACACAAATTAAAAAATTATAAGAAACTATATAGCAATAATTATCTTAAACATTAACGGACTGAACTCACCAATCAAACAACCACAGAGTGGCTGAATTAATTTTAAAAAGCATAACTCAAACTTCTGCTGCATTCAGGATCCCCATGTTTATTGCAGCCCTATTCACAATAGCTAAGAACTCGAAATTACCAAAGTGCCCAACACCAGATGAATGGGTAAAGAAGATGTGGAACTTATAGACAACGGACTACTACACAGCCCTTAGAAGAGATGAAACTGTCATTTAAATCAACGTGGATGAAACTAGAGGAGATTATGCTAAGTGAAACAAGTCAAAAGAAGAAGCTAGATACCAGATGACCTCACTTATAGGTGGAATGTGAACAGGCAAAACAAAGGAACAGATAAAAAATAAGCAAGCCTGAAACATTTGCAACAGAACTGAGATTACAAAAGGGAATGGGCAGGTGGGGGCAAATGGTGGTGGAGCCCAGTGGACAATGAAGAAGAACACTTGATGATTTGGTGGAAAGCATGGTGATTGAAATATATCTAAGATATGGGGAACCTATACATAGGAAATTATTTTAATGTGTAGAATAATTACTACAATAAAAAACAAATTTAAAAAATTGGATTAGAATGCAGAAGTAAAATTTGCAATAGATAGAATTTGATGGGAGTTTGAAAGAAAAATTAGTATTAAAGAGATCGAGAATCCTGAAGTCAGACAACATGACACTTATCATTATCTAAAAAAAGAAAAACTCTTTAAGCCAGCGTCTCCTCCTCTGTAAACTGAATATAATAATAGGGTCATTATGAGACTTCAATGAAAGAACAAAGGTAAGTACATGCTACTGTACTTCAGATCTAGTAGGCATTCGATAAGTGACTATAGCAGTATGACAGTTATTTGTTGCTATTTTTGGTGTGATACAAATACATTGAAACCTAGCTTTGGTCTTTTCGAAGGAAGAACGTGTTAAATATACTAATATACTATGATGCTCTTTTACCTAGTTGTTCAAAAATAAAACCAATACTGTTTAATTTGTTCAGATATAGTCTGTATCAAATAAAGTATCAGGAGCATAAAGCGAATCAGATTTTAGGAATGCCATCAGTTTGACAAATATTTCTTATGTCTAACAAGTATTAAATGGTATATACATTAAAATAGCTAAGACATAATCTCATTTCACGAAGAGTTAAGAGTCTACAAAATAGTTCTTTTGGTTAATTTCCTTTATTCTAGATTTCCGTTCTCTCACAATCTCATGCTTACTCCTTAGGTCTGATATTTAATCCAGTGATCTTAGATTCCTTACTTCACCCCCACACACACTTTGGACTACTTTCCTTCCCAGCTATTCTAGCTGGATGAGTCAAATTACACCTTGTCTGATCCAAACCTATACTACCTGTGCTGCTAGAGTGAAGTTCAACCAATTTGCTCAACAGCAGGTAGTAGAATTATTCTCATAGTAAGAAAATGATGAGTATGGGAAGAGTTGTGCTTAAGGACGTGGGTTAGCAAGAAATAGGGTAATAAAAGAAAGACAGTTCTATATTAGAAATTCACTTGGAGGTATGGAAGGAGTTGAGAACACAGAAGAAAGAGAGTTAAGGGGGAAATCAGGGTGAATTCATGGCATACCTAAAACACTTTTTTCAATGAATAATATTCTAAGTTACTTGCATTTTTTCAATTCCCCCCATGTCGTCCAAATCTTCAGTAAGCTTTTCATTACCTCTAAACCCTCACAACACACACTACAGTGGAATTATCTATAGACAATATATAAAAGAATGAACATAACTGTGTTCCAATAAAACATTATTTACAAAATCAGGTGGTGCTCTTTCTGTCCTCTTCCTTCTGTTCTCCATATTATAGTTAGGGTACCCTTTCTAATTGTCACTCCTCTTCTTAAACATTAGAATGGCTGGCTACCCATCATCTTTAGGATAATATCCAATTTCTTAATAGAGTATCTCTTCCCATTAGCATTCTCCCTAGCTATTTTTGGCTTCTAACTCAATTTTTCAGCAATACTGACATATATTACATTTCTCAAGTTCCTTGCTCTTTCTTCCACACTTTCACATATGCTATTCTTTTGGACTGGAATATTCCTCTCCCCTTCCCCACACTCACCACCACCTCTTCCCTAACCCTCAGCTTAGTTGATTAGTTTATGCCTACTCATCCATATTTTAAGTTTCACATTAAATGTAACTTCCTCTAGGAAGTTTTCCTTGATATTTAAATGCTCCTAAAGTTCTGTGGTTACTGGTTTAATTGTCTGAAATGCCTATTAGTCTGAAGTTCTGTGAGAAAAGGAAACTGCTCTGCCACTCTTTGTTGGATTCCAAGATATTCAGTAAAAAACTGGTGAAGAAATGAATTCTTGGTTGATGAGGAGAAAGACAAAAAAAAAAAAAAACCTTAAAAATGAAGCGGTGCCCAAACACCAATTATTGAGAATAGAGTGAGACTGCTTGAATGTTCTCTCTAATCTACTCCAAGAGTATCTTCTGCTTTGCCACTATAGTTTATCAAGTTTAGGAAACATATATTTTCCAGACTTTCTAATGTAGCAACCAAAGTCATGATTCTTCTGTCTTGATTTCTAAATTTAATCTATTTACTTTATCTTTGACTTCTAATCCCTATCAAAGGTACTTCTGTTTATAATCTTGTATACAATGTACTTCATATGTGGTAAATCTCTCAAATTGATCTTGCCTTGCTTTTCTGACCAATAATCACATTCTAAATATTTTATAATGGTATAGTCTATACTCCAGGCTTATAGGAATCATTCTTTAAGGAAGTCCATAGAGCTTAGTAATTTAGTCTTCATTCAGGCCTCACAATAATGTTATGAGAGATATCATTTTATAAGTCTTATTCTACAGCTGAAAAAATTAAGAGCTTCAGAGGTTAGTTGACATGCCAAGGAAACAGTAAATGGCGGAGCTAAGATGCAAGGGAGGAAGATCTGACTCCAGAACTCAAGTTTTTAATCTCATATTACTAGATCACTTCCCAAGGACTATGTCTGCTTTCTACCTGAGCACTGTTCTGGTACAACCCCAGAAGTCTTCTGTAGTATTATCAGTTTCATCCTGAATCTCATGAACTGGATGGTTGACTCTAAAGCAACCATAATAACATTTACTGAGCACAGTGACAACTGTGCTAAGTGCTATTTGTGTGTTATTTCATTTAATCATCACAGACCCTCATAAGAGAAGGTTAATTCTATTTTACAGATGAAAAGCTACAGGCATGGAGAGAGAAAATAACGTGTATAAGTTCCTGCAATTAGTAATGGTAGGAGTTAGAATTTAAACCTAGGTAGTCTGACTCCACAACCAATACTTCTGGGTAACAAGAGAACACATAGGGAAGTAGGAAGCACAAAGAATTCCACAGGACTCAGGATGGGACAAAAATAATGGGTGACATTGAATCATCCAGGATAGGAGGTCACAGCTAAGGATGTCTTAGGTATTTATTGCTACCTAAACAAACTCACAAAACTTCATGGCTTAAAACAACAACCATTTATTAGCTAATAATTCTGTGGGTCAGTAATTTGGGCTGGACTTTAAAAAAAGAAGTTCTTTGGTTGGTTTTACCTGAGGCTTACTTACGTGGCGACAAGTCAGCTGGCGAACTTGGCAGAAGCTTGATGGTCCAAGATGATTTCTCTGGTGTTTGGGGTCAGCTTCATGGACATTCAATTTGTGTTTGATTTATTGTCCTACCAACACTGTCTTGAAATTCGAGTTATTGTGGAACAGGGTTCCTATTGGGCTTTACAAATTACATTGTCAGATAAACTAGTTGCTTGTGTTGGATATCATCTAGACTTGTTTCTCCACATAGCCTCTCATCCTAAGAGAGGTAGCTCAGGTTTCTTCACATGACATTTTGCAAGTGAGTGGGAGCAAAGCCTGCAAGGCCTCTTGAGGTCTAAGTTCATAGTTCCCACATCATCTCTTCTGCTGCATTTTATTGCCAAAGCAAGTCATAAGGTAAGCCCAGATACAAGTAGCTAGAGATCTGGAGTCTGCTTATTGATGGGAAGAACATAAAAAGGACATGATACAAAGGGACATACAGAGGAATAAGATAAATTTGTGATCATTTATTACATTCACATAGGGGGTTCATGTTTAAGGAGAAACATAATAATTTCCATGGATATGTTGTGATTGAGGTTTCTCCTGTGGTAAAAACATAAGGTATCCACTATCTGATAAAACAAGTCTAGAATACAAAAGAATACAAATAGAAATTCCTGATCCGACTTGCACATTTGGGAGTTGTCAACATGAAACTGATAGTTTTCTAAGTAAACAAATCAGAATGCCTAGAAAGACTGAATTGACTAGGGTAAAAGTAAAGAAATTCAGTCAATCCCTAAGACAACCCAAATATTTGAGTGCACACTTCTTCCGATAGTGCTCCATCTCCCTCTCTAAGAGAGAACATTTTGTGGTTCTATCCAGTTTCTACAGCCAGCTCAGTGTTCAGTATCTCTGGGAGAAGTAGTGTCTTTGATGTTATGAGTAGATATGGCTCCATATAGCCCAATGATCTATAAACTAAAAAAAAAAAGTTACATCATCCATACCCTCAACCCAATAAGCAAATATGAAACAGAAACAGAATTAATCGAATAAAAACTTCCATTTGAGAAATGAAAAGAATGGGAAACCAGCGACTAGAAAATCAGAGGAAAATGGAGTAACCAAAGTTAATGGGAGAAACAAATTTTCAATTGCCTCAGAGAAGACCGGAAAGATCAGGACATGTTTTTTAATAGTTTTCCAGAAATTCCTCCCCCACTAAGGAAGAAGTGCCTTTATTAGGCCATCTGAAGGTCTTTGATTTTATGCCCATGATGTCCCTGGGCTTATTCTTTGGGAGGTTCTTCCTTTTCCATTACTCTGCAGGAATAAAATTGAAGTAGATGTTGGAGAATATGCTTTCCTGCAGACTGCTTTAGGACACAAATAATAACTACCTTTTACAGGTCAGATTTGTGGCTTCTTCAGCAATACAACTTCTTCAAAAACTTAGTAGGTTTCTATGCTATTTGTTTTCTGTCTATTACATGTGGCAGGAACTATATTCAAAGATCTTTTCTGAACCAAGTTCTTAAACTTGCTTATTCTAGTTTCTGTGCTTTACTCATTCTTCTTCACTTCTTCACATTTTGTTTTAATGGTGGCTGCTTTGAGGTACTCTTAAGAAATAAGTGAGGCGAACTCCTTAATCCAATTTTACTTCAAGGCTAAAATCTCCTTTCCCTGAGGAAACTAAATGGGAGAGCTTTAAGAAAGTCTCTGAAAAAGTCTTCTCTCCTCCTGTTTAGAATGTAGGAATCATTGGATTTTCCAATCCCATGAGGCCCCAATTTGCTGTATACTCTATTTTCTTCCATCTCTATTTGCAAACCAGTTATTCTGTTTCCCTCCCTTCTTTCCTTCCTTCCTTCTCTTCCTTTCTCCCTCCCTCCTTCCTTCCTTCCTTCTTTTCCTTCTCCCAGCCCCTGATCTCAAACCCAGGTCCTTGGGTTTAACATGTCCTTTACCTTAGACACTGAGGCACCAGGTTCACTTAGCCATCTCTTATGTGAGCTCAAGCTCACTTCTTTCTTTGTAAATCTTACTAAACTCAGCAAGGAGAAACCACTATACACTTATATGGTAGTTTTTTCCAAGTGGTTCCCCTAAAGTTTAGTGACAGAAGGAATGTGGTCATTTTTCTAAGTAACTTATGTTTTGACCAAATATTTTGCAATAGTATAACAAGGATCACCAGTTACACCATTACAGCATACACAATGTTTCCTCATTGTCACTTACCTGACTGCTTAGACAATGTTTTATATCCCTGCTCTCCACTCACTTCTATTAATTTTATTTTTAAAAAATTTTGTTAGAGGTCCTCCATTTCCAGGTATCAATGTTTATAGTAAAAGCTAAATTGCTGTAGTAAAGAAGTCCCAGAATTCAGTGACATATATAAAATGGAAGGGTTTTTTCCCCCTCACATAACTATTGAGCCTAGAGTGACAAAGTACTCTGTTCTATGAGGTCATTCAGGGCACAAGAATCATTCAGAGAATAAGGCAAACATTGTACTCATCACTTCTAGCTTTAATCCATTGATGAGAACTTAAGCAAAAAATCACACTGAGCTGCTCTAACTGAATATCTAGGAAGAAGGGAATGTATTTTAGAGTGATAATTATTAGTCTGCCACAAAAAGTAAGAAGAAGAGGTATATATGGTTAAGAATCTTTAAAAATACCAAGACTAAAAGGGGATAAATAAGGTTTTATTTTTCTTTGAGGGAAAGGGAATGATAACCTGAAACAAATAAAAGGCAAACTCTATTCGGTAGGTTCTCAAGTTTCCATTTTATTATTTCTAGCTCTTTACTGAACATATTTTAAAATAAAAATTCTTTTTTAATTTTAAGGGAAAATATATAGATAACGCAAGAAAAAATATCAAAGTAGAACAACAGTGATATGAAGAGAATTAGAAGAAAATGAAGTAATGAAAGTTAATGGTAGAAAAAAATTTTCAGTTGCCTAAGAGAAGACAGGAAAGATTAAAAAATGTTTTTTGTTTTGTTTTTTTCTTAACTTGCAAATACAGAGGTTATTCATAGACTACGGCAGAAGCCAGGTTTCAGTAAATTAAAAAGTGAAAGTTAATCAAAAACTGAAACAAGCCTGGACTAGTTTTTTTTTTAAGAACACTACTTTTTAGGTACGAAGAGACAAGATAATAACTTGTTAGGACTACTTTCACTTGCATGTGGACTAAGAGGAAAACCAGCCCCCAGGAACTGAACTGAGGTCTCGGGTCCTAGAGACGAGGGTGACCAATAGTTCTAGCTGCTCAGCATATTTTATTTTAAATGTGCATCTTGACTATTTGGAAGAACAATTGCATCATAGGCTGGTAGTGTTTTCCCAAAGTTCAGAACTAATTTTGAATGGATGGTCAAATTCTACAGTACTGGAGTCCTGGAACCCAGAGACAGTGCTTCCATCTCCACCTTCACAGTTAATTTTTGCCACTTTTGCATGGTGGCTTGCCCCCTAAAGAGTCAGGGAATCCAAACTTGGTAAAGAAATGAAAAAGGATTCAAATATCTCAACCACAGCTGAAATTTGGGCAAAATGCTCCTTTCAGATATCAATGGGGGGCAGGGGGAATTAATCAATAAAAATGAATTAAGAGATCTTTCTGGGTGGTTGCAGGTCAGTGAAAGCAGCTCATGCTGGTCCACATGTGTTTGTGCCTGTCCTGCATGAGACACAGGAGAAAATAATTTCCTATTGTGGAGTCACATTGCCCTGACCCTCCTGGTCTCAGGGCCCTAGAGATACAACCATGTTGGTACCCAGGACTCCAACCCAAGGGTTTGTGGCCTGCAGTCCTTCGAAGATTGACTTAGCCACTATTCCACCAGGGTGTGCCAAAATTTCCTTCAATATTCTTAGCCCATAGTGCTTCTGAAGGAGCACAGGCCACATATTTTCTCAAAGCAATATGCTATGCGATCGCCTTCCAGAACAAGAAATGAAGGTCACCTTACCCTCAACTGTGGCCTCCATATTACATCAAATCTTCCGTCAAAGGAACTCACAGTGTTTGAAATTTATGTTCACCGTTGCATATCTTTTATTTTTGTGTATTAGAAATTTTTATTGTATTTTTGGTTTTGTGGCCGGAGAGGGACCACCACTTTCTGGGAAAACTTCATCAATAGATTCAACAGCTTGCATAAAAGAAATCCCTTTCAGCTGCAACAAGCCAATCCAGAGAACATATCCCAACCACCTCCTTTAATTGTCACACACCAAGTCAAATATTTCTCTATTCATAATGAACCCAGAACCACATGACAGACAACTAAGAACAGTGATTACTCCCCAGAATTCACTGCACACTGGAATTTTTCTTCAGAACAATAAGCTAAATTTTACCCCATATTGCCTTTCTCCTGGAGAAAGATCAACCAAGGCTCCTCTCCGATTCCTGCTATTCCACTTGAGTGAACAGGTGTATCCCCAGGTAGTCCTATGAGGCCTGGTGCAAACTTCTCTTGAGACCGTAACTACAAACTTGCATGAATATTATTTTTTTCTGTCAAAATATATTCTGTGAGTTTTAAAGAAAACATTTCCATGAAAAGGAATAAAATATTAGATAAAAATAGATACCCATGTGTACCCTAGAGTTTAAAAAGATTTTGAAAGGCAAGTGGGTAATTCCGAAATTAGTTATTACAAGACGCTTTGGGTTAAATGTTAAATATTTTCTACAACAAGAGATGAAACTTTAACAGTGCAAAACTAGTTATAGTTTTCATAGCTGCATTGACATGTAATGGTGCACATGAAAATATTTTGGAAAAATGTGGAAGTAAATCCATATTTAGAAAGACCTTTAAAATATCTGCTCAGAGTCCGCCCATGGCCCACAGTAAGTATTATTATTAAAGAAATTTTAGAACCAAAAAAAGAATTAAGAAGGATATTAATCAGAAACAGCAAAAGGTATAAACTTTGACATTTTTGTGACTGACTAAACTGAATATATAACCCACTTCTACCCCAAATCCCCACGAGGAGATCGCGAATTAACTAATTTTAATTAAAATTGGTGCTATTTCTCCAAAGAGGCAGAGAAATTAGCAATCTCTTGTTCTTATAAAGCCAAAATTTTGTTCAGAAAAGAAATATTATTAATGCAGAAAGGATCAGATTGTTTTGAATCTGAGGAAAATGAATGTTTCTTATTGCAGTGTGCATATGTTCTAGGTAACAGCGATTGTATTGGTGGGAAGACTGAATGATGATTGCTAGAATCAAATTCCAATTTACTCATAAAACTTGAGTTTGTTACCTTCTGGAACCCCAAGTAACTGAATACAAAACTAAACAAAACAAAACCAACAACCCATTAATGTTCATTAAGATAAGATAAAAGTCTGAAGCATTGTGATATAGAAGAAGAAACCAAGGGATAAAACCTTTGGTACAAAGGGGTTAGATACTTTTGAAGGATGAGAGACAAGGGCACCAGACTGAGAGTTAATGGAAGAAAGCAACACGAAGAGTATGAGTAGGAGGCTTCTGAGCAATAAAGTGGATATTCTCCTTATGAGGCCTAAGTCTGAAAGGTTCCTCTCTTGGGTGGTTTGTCAGGTCCTATTAGAAAGGTTATTGGAGAGTCATATGGCAGTCCAACACAGAAGGTTGGCTAAGATAGGGCAAACATTTATTTTCAATATTTTATCAGAGAAAGGATCTATTTCTATATGTAGGGGCAACTTGGGTTTGCACTAATTCAACCAAGCTCTCAGACACTCAGGCACTCTTTGAGTCTGTATATTACAGAGGTGTCCAACAGGCATAGGATAGTTTCATTCTAGGGTAAGGCTTGTGTAAATCAGTACCCAACCTCTGTGGCACTGGGAGGACTATATGTTAAGAAGACCCTCCATATGCTTGGCGCACATAAGAATAGGCTGCCTGGCTACTACATGTTCAAGATAACCACCTCTCAGCATCTGAAACATAACTTTACTCTGTAGTCATCATAAAACTTCAATTTCATGAAATAATCCAGTTGCATAACAATAACTTTACTCTGAAACATAACTTTACTCTGTAGTCATCATAAAACTTCAATTTCATGAAATAATCCAGTTGCACAACAATAGACTAGAAGTGGAAAAACACCCTGACAAAGGGATAAAAGGTGTAGTTAAAGACTGCTGTGCCATTTTAATGTGGCTGGGCTTTGCCTGATCAGTGGTTTAATGGAGTTATGCTGAGTCAGACTCATTGTGGGAGGGTTTTATTGATTTTGCTTTTATTTTTAATGAGAATGACTTAAGTTTTACAGGATAAGGGTAAAGACAAAATAAGAGTCAGTAGTTAAAGAAATGGCATAATTGCTAAAGGAAACTAACCAGAAAAGGTTTTCTTTCATTTATAGCATCTTTTCGGAAGATACATTTAGAGATTCTTTATAAATTTCCATGTAAAAGTTAATCCAAAATTCTCTAGGTAAGTATTATTCAATTATTACAAAGTACTGACACTTTCTTGGTTTCATCTATCTTTTAAATTTTATATATAATATACATTATAGACATATATACATACATATATATTATATATATATAAACATACACACATAGCAAAGATCCCATTGGACTTCTGGTGTGGAGAAGGGAATTACAAGTTTGGGGAAAAGTTAAATCATCAGATACTTTTATCAAAAACTTCTGCAGTAAATTAACAAACCTGTTTATAACAAATTGAGAAGGGACTCACAATGAACAGGGCATCTAACGTTATGAAAAATGAACAGAATATTAAATAAATCCTGGAGATGTTTAGAAATAAAACAGGTTAAAGGGCACAGAAAGAGCTACATACCCACTGTTGTAAAGCATATCATGTATTTACACAAAATTTCCAAAAGAAAATAACTCTAACCTTTAAGTAGCACATCTATAAATCTGATTCCTCTTATCCCCCTGTCGTTACAGTAAAATGTTTTCTGCATTAAGTACTGCCCCTAAGTAACATCACCATATTCCTGAAGCCACTAGATGGCCACAGCACATCCACAAGAAGTCAAATCAAAACACCAGCAGTATTGACTTAGCATGTAAAGCCTCAATTTCCTCACCTAAAATATGGGGACAATAATTGTACTTCTACTCACAGGATGGTTGTAAGAGATAGTTGGAAAAGTACATAAATGCATACTAAATGGTAGACAGTATGTATTACTATGTATAAGAATTTCACAGGTTTGCCTTGTTTTTTCTTCATATAAATTTATGGAATAATGTACTCACTAAGAGTGAAGACACAATCTCTGTTTCTGTCAAGAACAAAAAGTGCTGTGGCAACACATTAAAGAATTTGAGAAAGATACTTTTTGAAAAGGACAGATGTACAGTGAAGAAAGAAGAGCTTTATGAAGGTGTTAGGCAGAGGTTTTATGGAGAAGGTGGGTTGGGATAAAGCAAAAATTCAAAAAAGGTTGAAACTAGACCATTATGTAACACCATACACAAGAATTAACTCAAAATGGAGTAAAGGTCTAGACATAAGACCAGAAATCATCAAACACATAGAAGAGAATGGAGGCAAAACATTATTAGACATACACCTTAGGGATCTCTTTGGAAACTCAACTCCCATTGCAAGGCAAATAATATCCAAAATAAACAATTGGGATCATATAAAACTAAAAAGTTTCTACTCAGCAAAAGAAACTCACATAAAAACAAAAAGGCATCCAACTGAATGGGAAAGGATATCTGCTTCTCACACCTCAGATAAAGGGTTAATATCTAAGATATACAAAGCAAAATTTGGACAACAAAAATACAAACAATCCAATCAAAAAATGGGCTGATGATCTTAATAGACGCCTCTCCAAGGAAGACATACAAATGGCCAACAGTTTCATGAAAAGATGCTCTACATCTCTTGTCATCAGGGAAATCAAAACAATCATGAGATATCACCTTACACCGGTAAGAATGGCTATTATCAAAAAAATGAAAATAATAAGTGCTGGAGAGGATGTGGAGAAAATGGAACTCTAATTCACTGTGCAACCATTCTTGAAAGCAGTATGGAGAGTCCTCAAAGAATTGAGGATAGAAATTCCATATGATCCAGTTATTCCTCCACTAGGCATTTAACCCAATAACACTTAACCAAAAACACTTAACCAAAGAGATACATGCACAAATCATAACAGGTAAGAGCTGGAAACTACCTAAATGCCCATGAAAAGAATAGTGGATAAAGAAAATGTGGTACATAGACACTGTGGAATACTATGCAGCCATCAAAAGGGAGAGATCCTGCCATTTGTAACAACATGGATGGACTTGGAGAGAGTTATGCTTAGCGGAATAAGCCAGAAGGAGAAGGACAGACATGGTATGACAGCACTCATATGATGGGTAAAGAGAAACAAATAAATGTCATAAATTAAACAACATTAAAAACAGGGAGGTGGGGAAAGAGAGAGAGAGACAGAGACAGAGAGACAGAGAGAAGAAGAACACTACTCTAAACAACTATGAACTCTTAAGAGATGAGAGACAAAAAGGCAAATTAGAGGTATCAAAGTGATGGGGGAGGAGTATAAAATGGGATGAAGGGAATTAACTAAGCAAAGGGAGGAAAAAAAGGGGGGAATATTAGTAAATCTACTATGTTATTTGTAAATGTAAAAATACCACCATATATACATCAAAACAAGTCATTGTCAAAATGCAATATCCCTTCAATAACAATAAAAAATAAAATTCAAAAAATTAATTCAAAAAATTTCAAAGAGTGTTTAATGCAGAAATAGAATTAGTTCTGACTCTAAAGTTCTAAAACCAAAAAATACGGTGGCTTTGAAAATTAAAGGAGTTACTATTGTTGTGATTGTCAATAAAGAGCAGTGTGGTATGGAACTACTATCAGAGTTTGTACTTTCAAAGAATGTACTTTTAAATAAGATTGTAATATCCTGCTAAGTTTGAAAATGATCAGGCATTTGGGGTTTATATGAGTAGGATTTATAAAGTTATCCAGAACGATATATCAAGAAAAACATAAAGTGAGAAAATAAAGTTAATGTTTCTTAGTAATTTGATTGTAAATTCATCTTAAAGGAGGTTTAAGTCACAGTCTACCAAATCCTGGCTTTGTGACCCCCCTCAAAATGATGTGATCTCTCAGTACCCCCAGTGTCTTCATTTGCTAAAAAAATAAAAATAAAAAGATCATGATAGAGCCTACCTCATAATAATAAGAATTAAATTAATCTATGTTCTGAGTGCTTAGCATATAGTAAACACATTATACATGACAATTCAGTATTAAATAATTGCCTGAACCTTCAAGAGTTAGCATTCGAAAAGTCCAAAGAAGTGACTTCATCCAAAAATCTTATAACGTAAACATATATACTTGAAAAGAAAACCAATGTTTTGACTATTACTAAGATTATTTGAGTTGTAATGGGACAATCTCTGCTATCCATTCTAACCAACTTTCCAGGAGACCTTTAATGGTAATCCATACAACCATCAGTCCTGGGGGCCACAGTTCTGTCTCTGGCCCAGACTATGAACTTGCTTCCGCCTTTCTCCTACCTTGTCAGGGACAAGCATAATGCTGACCAATGTGGTATCCGTGACTCTTGCAGAAAAGCTTCAGTCTTTTTTTTACCATACTTTAATATCCTCAATAGGATTTAGGATTGTTGAACTCTAGTGGAGTGGGGCTTAGTTGGCAGGATCCCTAGTAGCCCACATTTCAAGGAAGCCCATGAAAACCTGGGTTAGGTGACCTTGGTCTAGGAGGCCAATAAGAGGTATGTGATTCACAGCCATGCTCATTGTTAAGTCACTACTTAAGTGTTAACTGTTACTGCCTTACCACTGTACCTCCAGTGCAGTGAGGGGACTGAGTAGGAGAGACAAGTATGGGTAATAGATTTAGAGAGACAAATGGAAGATATCTAACTTATATCCAACGCTCTTTTAATCCATTCATATAATCACAACTTCTGTCCAAGAACTGAATGGAAAATTGAGAGTCTACCCCCATCTCTACTTAATCTCAAGAAGTCTCCCATATCAGACATTATCCTAATCCTTATCTCCATAGTTACATGTAAATTCTCCAATTTGACCTAGCCCCTGCTCCTCACCATTCTTCAAACCCTTTCTCTGCACCCTTTGGAACTCCTGTTCTGTAATCTGCAAAACTTCCCCTATTCCTTAAACTTTTTGAATTGTCTTCTCTACTTCCTTTCACAAACTTAAGCCTACTCTACCACACTTCCTCAATGTCTCTCCCACCCACCTCCTATAAGATGTGAGAAAGTCATCCCTCTTGATATCCATTGCTAATTCCAAATATTTTTTCCTTCTTCTTTCAAAATTTCCAGCTCCTGAACTTCTTGTCATACAGTTGTAACCACACTATAACTGTCTCCAACAGGATACAGATGGTACTATCAGGTTAATTTGTGGATGATTTAATAAAGGGACTATTTATAAAGTTGTGGATGAGGTAGAGGAGGCACAAGGAATAGTGCTGTAACTCAGGGCTAGTACCACCCCTAGAGTGAAGGGACATAAGGCAGGCGTACTGGAACCCATAAAGAGAGAAGTGAAGAAAGCCATGTTAAAAAGAGCAGAGATCTTCAGTTCAGGAATACAGCCTCCCTATCACATCTGCTGAGGCTCTCCAATGGCTAAACTCAACCAGAACCAGAGTGCAAGGAAACTTTTTGATAATTATAGGTGTCAGCTCCCACCACACTGTTTGGGATGGAGACACAGGGAGACTAGAGCTGGCGGGACAAGTGGTAGATGTCTAGTTGAAATCCAATGCTCTTTTCACCCATTCCTACAGTCATGCCTTTAACACTACCAATTACAACCAATAACAACACTAATGATCAATTATTGATTTTAAGTACCTCACTGACTACCACCTCCTATCACCATAGATTGCTAACCCTAGTTCTTTTATTGTAAACTTTTTTAGGCCTCCAAACTGCTGACCTTACCACTCTTTCACTATTCATCCACTCTCCCAAGTCCACTTTCATGTCTTTACTTTCCACTACAATCATAGGAAAACCCCACTCCCTTGAAAAGAACATTTTCTTTCTACTGCATTCACCTAACAAAAAATCTAAGCCTGGTTAAACCCAGAGAAAAATACATAAAATAGGCTGATTAGTTTCCCGTTCATATTTGTTATCACAAGCTTCAAATGGGTATTGTAATCTGTCCAGAAACCCTACGTTAGTCCTAGTGAGTATGCCCATTACTCTTCAGGATGATTATTTAATTCTGTCTTCTTTATACTCTCATATTCTGTGTTCCCAGTCTCCACTTCCTGATTTATTCATCACCAATCCACAAAACTCTGGGATCTGTATTCATATCCCTGCCCTCCTTTCTGTAGTCATGGAATAAAGATCCTTCTGTTAAAGTCCAGTTCCTCACTTCTGCTCTAGATCCCTGTCTTTTTCATTTCTTGAAGAAGTATTCTCCTATTTTCATTCCCTTTCTCTCCAGTATCAATTTTCCTCTACTGGATTATTTTTAATAACAAATGATATGGCAAGTAACCCCATCTTAAAAAAATAAGTTTTCTTGATTCCAAATTCTCCTCCATTTCCCATCCAATATTTCCATTCCCCTTCGAAGAAAAACTTGAAACAACCATCTGCAGAGAGTGCTTTTTTTCATAACCCATCCTCTCTTCTGCCCATTTTCATCTTCTTTCCACAACCACCATTACATGGAAATGCTACTGCTGTTTAGATCCCCAGTGGTTAAAATCACTCGATCCTACCCATCAGCATGCAACACAGTTGACTACATCCTCATTCTTGATTCATTTGCCTCCCTTGATTTTTATAGCCAGCATTCTTTACTGAGGTCTGCCTTTCTTCCTGACTTTTCCTTCTCCATCTTCTTTGCTAACTTCATCTCCTTTACTGAGCCTCTCAATGTTAATGACCCCAGGCTCTTCTCTATGCTGAGTCGTCTAGCACAGTAGGCACTAGCCACACGAATTTATGTTAATTTAAAACAATTTAAATGAAATAAAATTCAAATTCAGTTCCTCAGTCACACTTGCCACATTTCAATAGGTATAGTTGGATAATGGACAACATGGATGTCAAATATTTCCATTACTGCAGAAAGTTCTTTTGGATAAGACTGACCTAACCTCCCTCCCTAGGTGATCTCACCCAGTCCCATCTTTAAATACCATTTATAGTCTGAGTTCTTAATTTATACCTCTAGCTCAGTACTCAGATTTGTACATAAAACTACCTATTTGACATAATCACTTGGATGGCTAACAGGCTATTAAAAACTAACATCCAAAACAGAACACTTCATTTTCATTCTCTCCAACACCCCTTTCTCTACCCACAAAATCTTGTTTCTCTTCCTGTCTATTATTGCAAATGACACCATCCAACCATTTTTGAAGCCAAAAATCTAGGAGTCACCTTGATAACTCCTATTATTTCCCTCAACCCCAATATCTAATCCATCAACAAGTTTTATTGACTCTATCCATAAAATATATCTCCAGTCTACCTTCTTATACCTCTACTGTTATCTTCCTAGACAAAGGTTCTTGTGTGAGTTACAGTCCTACTCAAAGGAAATCCCCTGCACCTAAATCAAGCACTTAAGTAGATACTCATTAGACATGTTAAATACACTAACAAGTACTGAGAAGAACAACTGGGAGATAGGGGCACTGATTCCCCCAGCAATTAAAATTCTGAGTATAACTTTTGACTCTCCAAAAATTTTACTAATAGGCTAATGTCGACTGGAAGCCTTACCACTGACAAAGAGTGAATCAACATATATTTTGTATGTTGTATGTATTATATACCATATTCTTACAATAAAGCAAGAAAAAGAAAGTTAAGAAAACCATAAGGAAAATACATGTCCTCTACATATTTGTTGATATCATAGGTTTACACAGAAATTCGCTTATAAATAGTTCAAACCATGTTGTTCAAGAGTCAAGTGTACAATCCTACTGATAGTGCAAAATAACCTTAACATTAAAAAACCTTTAAAAATATTCATGAATAATAGATATTTGTCATGGAAACTTTAGGAAGATTTAGGAAGATAACAAATATTACCTTCCAGAGAGACTTTATTGATTGGTTATGGCTCAGTAACTATTCATTTTATCAATTATTAATAGTTTCATGATTGTCACTCTAATTTACCTCCATGCATTTGTTATCTGTTTTGTCAGTGCAACTCACTTACCCAAGAGAAATTTGAGTTGGGACTCCCTACTTAGCTTGCCTTTCCTGATTAATGCAGAACACTTTCTTGATCTCTTGATTATCCGTACATTGTGTGCTTTCCGCGGCCCAGAAGTCAGTTCACCCAGTAGACACTTATTTTGTTAAGGAGTCCCCAATTTCATTCCTGTTCCTGCCTACCTCCTCCCTGCAGTCCTCAACATCCTTGTCAGGAGCACTGACCAGTTTGACATGAGCCTCAAGTCAAAATAACTCCAAATGATGTCTGTTCCTCTACCCTTTTTGATTCTCTGTATTTACTAGCATCCCATAAATGCTTGATCACCCCTCTTCATTCCAATTGCATACCAAGTGTGGTCAAGCTGATTTTTCCTACAGATACAGGTAATTCCAGGAGTTGGGGACAGGGCAATAGGGAACACAAGTGTGTCTTCTGGGGCCTAGAGCTTAGTAATTATTAAAATATCTGACATGTGCATTGCTTGTGTCAGTTTATGAGGCCTTCACAGCAATTGGTACACTGTTATTTACCTACCCAACAATTAGATCTGTTCCACCTTCCTCCAACTTCTTCCTCTCTTAAGAGAATGCCCGTTTCGTTCAGTACCCATTCCCCATCAAACAGTGACACACAACAGGGGGGTGGAATGTCATCCTCCACTGCTACCCCAGTCAGCTTTGTGGTTTCATGAATGAACAAATATATAAATATAAAAAGGAGTAAAACAAAGTCTGCTTTTAGGAGTTCTACAAAGGTTTCTTCATCCTTAAAAAAAGAGACTCAATTTGATAACATTTCTTTGGCTCTGAAGATTGCCCTATGTAGGTGCATTTCTGAGGCTACTAAAGTCTTCTTTTAAGAATAAGGGCAGAGTCTTAGGCTGAAGTTATCACTGGGAATGGCAATGTGGGCAGATGAATAAAAACAAAATCCTTTGTAATATTCTTAAGTAGGTTTTTACTAGGCCAGAGGTCCTACCTCTGGACTTCCAAGGATGCACTCACTGACTTTTAAGCCCAAACTATAAACTTTCTCCACTGCTTACTAAGTAATCTTAGGCAAACTGTTAACTTTTAAAGACTCCATCTGTGAAAAAGGACATAAAATTCACTCTATGGACTTATTTTAATTAAGGATGTAGGGTTAAGAGTATCTGATGGGAGACTGAATATGGGAAGCACTGTAAGTTCATTAGCCAGAAAATGATGCCACAAAATCCCTAAGTTTCCCAAATGTGCCTGCTATTAGAAATTAATACATTGATAAGATAAACTGATCTCAGGACCCCACCCCCAGCCCCTCTAACTCGGTAGCTTCCTAGTGGGCAGAGACAGTGTTTATAAAACCACCTAGTGTTTATGAAAACGCTAGGCTTCTGGCGTGATAAGCAAGCTTGAACATAACAAAGGAATACACAAGGTAGTACTCCTGTACAGCAGGAGATAAGATTTCTGGTTCTGAGTTCTAGAGCTGCCACTTTTTCACTTGGACAATATGCTTCACCTTTCCGGATCTATTCATTCAACTGTATACTTATCCTATTTAACCTACAGGCAAAGGCAAATTATAGTAGGATGAGGGTGTTTCTCTAATCGCACTATTTTTACATTGCTACAATGTGGATTTAGGTAGACATAAAAACAAGTAAAGTTGGGATGGGGGTGGTGTTCGATTTGCGGTAAAATTAAATGAATGTTAATTTGTTGCACTGTCTTCTCTAATCTGTTAGCTTAAGCCACTGCGTCCTCACTCCAGTCAGGGTCATGCTATTACTGGAGGTGATCACCCTTAGCTACTCAGGTCACACTGCTTAAGAACTGTGAACACGCCTCAAAGAGCTAAAAACAGGAACACCGTGGGAAAAGTTTTGGATGAGAGCCCTACACTCAATTTTTTGGGTACCAAGGACGCTTTACTCTCAAACACTTGCAGTTATTGCTGCATGGGCAACAAACACATTTCCCTGGACATTTAAAAAAAAGGAAGGGGGCGGGGGGTGGGGAGGGAATGGAGGAAGGGGCATTAAAAAAAATGATGTCCATTGGCGTCCGAGGATTCAAAGTTGGCACAGCAGGAACACCGCCTAACTTGACAGTTCCTTGACCTGCAAGGTCCACAGATTGGCCTGACCTCGTCCTGGGCGGAAATCACACTTCTCCAAGGCTTAACTTCCCAAATTTCAGTTCAGGTTTGGGTAATGCTCCTGCAGAATCCAGGGGGAGCCTGAAGTCCAGAGTTAGAGTTTCCACCTCTGGCCCTGACTCCTCCCACCGAAAGCAAGTCCCGCCCAGAAAGAGCGCGCCGCGCCGAGTTTGAGTCTCCTCAGCCCCCGTAGCTCGTGAACTTTGACCGCTCCTGTGTGGCCGGCGCTGATCGTGGCGACGATAGCACGCATGCGTCGTTTCTGAATGGGGGGCCCCCTTATCCTAGCTGTAGTGGTGGTGGTGGGAGCTGGCGTGGCGGCGGTGTTCCTGGGGCTGCGTGTGTGGCAAGTGCTTGGCTCCCGGTTCGCGGTACCCCGTGAGTCTCTCAGCCTCTTGGTGGTGGCTGGGTCTGGTAAGTTTCCGGGCGCCGACTGGCGGGCTTGGGTCTCTCACTACAAACCCCAGAGTACACCGCGACGCTCTTCTGTGGTTGCTGTAGCGCTTTTTGGAGCAAGGCATGCTGGGATGTGTAGTTCTCTGAGGTTCCGGAACCTATCCGCTCAGCCGATGCGAAATGCTGGTTTGCTGACGCGGCTCTTAATGATAAATGAGTAGCTTACTCCAGTCTGTAATTAAGCTTCTCTGTAGCGTATGTTTTTCTCACTTTTCTAAATTATTGATTCGAGTGAACAGAAAGAACGCGGTGCCTTTTTGATGCTAACATGCAGTTTCCCTGTATACCATTGCTTTTTTGCATGATTAATCAAGGCATTTTATATTTAGGAATTAAGAATACTACATGATAAGCGAGTAAAAAGCGAACATCACATTTATAAATGTAGATATGCAGAATCCACGAGTACAAAAACAGTCATCTACATACACACTTAAAGGTATTGTGTTACGTGTATGAACAGTCATTTATCAAGTAACACAATCTAAGCAGACACAATCCACCAGCGTGTGGAATTTTAAAATTTAAATTTCAGACACATACATACTGTATGCACTTGGAAATACCAGGCGATTACATTCAGAGAGAGTAATATTCGTAGTATGAGCAGATACTCTAAACTTAGTGCAAACATAATTCGTTACTTTATTCACAAGCACTGTGCTAAGCTCTGGAATGACTAATACTACTGGCTGTGGAGTGCTGACTATGTCTCAGACACCGTCACAAGTGTGAGACTACAGTAGTGAATGATACGGAGAATGTAGAAAAACTTAACAAAGAAAGAAAAAAAAAGTGTGGGGGAGGTGCAGGAGGCAGAACTTGTCACTTTGAGATAAGTACTATAATCTGGAATTACAAACTGAAGTCTTCAAGAAGCTCCCTGTAAGAAATGGTATCTAATGTGGGCCCTGGTGGAGTAGCGGATAGGCCGCCCCACTCTGGCAGAGCACAGTTCATGTGTATCCCAAGGACCTGGGGGTTCGCCTCCCGCTCTGGGGGAAGCAACCAGAGTCAACAACTAAATACAATTAAAAATGCTTCTTCCTCCTCTCTCACTCATTCTGCATACTCACCTTCATTCTTGCCTTTATCTTTGCTTATAAAGAAAGAAATCCTATCTAAACTGAGACTTGAAAAATAATCAAGAATTAGCCAGACAAGAGTGCTTTGAGGGTAGGGAGGATGTGAGAAGATGTTGACAGCACTTGGAGCGGCCGGCCAGAGAAGAGAGGCCACTCTTGTACTGTTGTAGCGCATACAGTGTGAGGAGGTAAGAAGGTCCAGATCCTGAAGGGCTTTTCTAATCCTTGCTCTATGGAGATATTGCTACCACCCGCCTACTTTATACCGTGTAGGGGTTCAGACTGCAGATCACTGGATTAAAATATTGCTAGAATTGAATCTTATCTCTGCCACTTACTAACCTGGTGATCCTGGGCAAAATTAGTTAACCTCATTGAGTCTTGAAAAATATAGCCTGAGAGTTGAGAAGAGATAGTATGTAAGGTGTTTAGCAAAATTCTTGGCATATAGTGACCATTTAATAGATTATGATTAGTCCTGGTAGCAAAGGGATCTTTAAAAGCACTTTTGAGTGGAGAGTGACCCAATTAAATGTAAGCTTTCACGAACATCATTCAGCCTCCTTTGTCAAAGGAACATCCTGACAAAGACTGAGGTGGGGAGATAGGAGCCTTTTAAATAACTCAGGTGACAGAGGATGCAACCTGATGTGGGTGAAAGGTGTCATGGATAAAGATATGTGCATTTTAGTGAGATTTAGGAGATAAAAATCACAGTATTTGTGGCTTGAAAGTGGGAGGTGAGGGAAGAAAGTTTCGAAATTCATGTTTGACTTTCTGGCTCCAAGTAAATTGACGTAAGTTAGAGCCACTCATTGACAGTATTAGATTTGATAGAATGGGAACTGAAATTGGCATTGAGAGTTTATCTGGCAAATGGTGCCTTCTGTCATTCAAACCATTTAGGGGGGGGAGAGATAAGGACTTCATGAGTCATCCAAGTCAAAGAAAGACTTGTTGATAAACAGTTTAATAGTTTATGCCCCAAATTTTGGAGATGGATGAAAGCATTTGCAATGTTTATCTTGACTGCCAAAAGACACTTAATCTTTAAATACCACAAAATGTTATCATTATACTCCTATATTTAAAAAAACATCAAGTTTGCAATTTTTCTTGGAAACACTATATCTTCTTAGGCTAATTTTAGCCTTAGTATCTACCCATTCATTCAATAATAGGAGTGCCTACTATTTTCTAGACACTGAAGATACAGCAGTAACAGAGAACTTTTTTAAAAGCTCAGCCATTCTGGTGTTTACCTTCTAGGGGGCAAGCGTGGGGAGAAACAAAACAACAGATATAAATAGACTGCACAGTAAATTGTATGGTGTGAAATACTTTGAAGTGAGTAAGAGAGTTGCCTTTTAGAATGATCAGAGAAAGCCTCCCTGGGGAGATGGCAGATAGCCAACAATAAGGATGTCAGCATGGCTGGAGTAAACTGAGTGAGGAGGAAAGAGGCAGGTGAGGTCCAGAGGTGCCAGGTTATAAGAAGCCTTTTATTCCATTTGAAAAGGAAGCCAGGGTAGGTTTTGAGTAGAGATAAATTATTTGGTCTTTAATAGTATCATTCTGGATGCTGTGTTGAGAAAGGCTGAAGGAGATAAATGGGGTAGGGAGAACAGAGCAGAAAGCTATGGTGATAGCCATGGAAGGGTGATGTGACTTGGAGCAGGACAGTGGTATAAAGTGATTGGATTCTGTTTGTTTTTGTTTTTTCAAGGAAATCTGCTGGTAGGAATGAAGGTGAGTAGGCAGGCAGGCAGAAAGAGGAGGTAGAAGCATTTTATTTATTTCATGTAGTTGCCTGGTCCTTGGGATGTATGTGGACTGTGCCACCTGAAGGCTGCTGATCAAACCTCTGCTCCACCAGGGCGTACCATATTCTGGTTATTTTTTTAAGGTAGAACTGAGAAGATTTCATTCCCAAATAATATATTTTAATGAAGAACAAAATAGAAGACATAGTTAATCATTTTAATGACTTTATTCAATACCAAGTTTCAATTTCCAAAGAATATATTCCATGAGGTTTCCTTAAACAGAACAAAAGAGCATGGTTAAAGCAGCTATAATGAAGTTTTAACTACAGCAGAAGGTGTTGTGGATATTAGGCTTTGTCCTTAATTGTTCCAGCTGTAAAAACAAGTACCTTCTTTGCAAACCACCACGCTTTTTCAAGGCAAAAAACAAAAATTCTAAAATGAGGATAAATCAGATGTGTAAATTACTTGCCCCAGACACGAATATGGGTGACAAGTTATAAAGTAGTATTCTATTTCTGAAACTCATACTTTGTACCTATTTTATTTCTGTATCTAATGCCTTCTGGAATCTAGAGAGTAGTCCTTCCCGTTCTACTATAAGAAAATGTTATACTTTGGGAGAAAACATTAATTTGCTTGCCTATCCTGTATGTTCCATGTATCACTGTTTAAACCTCTGAAGGGAGACAGAACAGGGACAGATTTCTAGGTAGGGGGAATAGTGAGACAAGAGGAAAGAGGGAGATGACAAATAAGATGAATCCAAAGAATGCTAGGCACATCAACCTAGCTAAGGCCATGTTTGTGAAATGAGAATAAATAAGGATGACAGGGCTTGCTGATGAGTAATTTGATTGCTTTGCTTAAATGATATAAAGTTAATGTGATAGACAATTTTTCTGAGTTATTTTTCCATGATGGAAATCTCAGTGAACATAGTTGGTTGCTACATCCATGATTTTGGAATTAAAGTGTCAGAGTTTTGATGATGAGAATTTCAACATTTGAACTTATAGTTGTTTGCTGACGCTAGTAGCTTTTGAAGGATCTGTGGTGTGCTGAGATCTCTGTTAGGAGCTGGGCTACAGGGGTGAGCAAAAGTTTTTAGAAAGCCCTGAACCCTGCAGGTCAGTGCCCTGCCTCCCTGATATTACTTCTCCACACTGATACCCTCAGTAAATTTTAACCAGCTTTCCCGATCTTACTTCCTCTCATCCTTCTTCCCAGTATTCCCACAATCTGTTGAACACATGCCTCACATCTTGCCATCTCATGTCTTAATAACCACCCTTCCCTCCGTGGCATTCCTACTCCTCTCTGTGCGTTGTTTCATCTTTCAAGTCATCTCAGTCTTTACCAGGGATCTTCCCTTCTCTTATTGCACTGATTTTTTTTTACAACCATTTACTTCCCTCCCCCTACCATTTACGTTTGTCTTACTGTCTTACACTGGGGCGGGGGGGGGGTGTTACCCCTCCCACCAGGCTTTTTTATTTACTTATTTTTAAGAGGAAAGGTGCAGGCAGGCAGAAAGAGGAGGAAGAAATATCTTCCATTTAGTTGTTCATCTTGGCTGATTCCCCTGGTGCCCTGGAACACAAACCCACGTCCCTGGCATGTACCTAGACTGTGCTCGCCAGAGGTGTAGACACAACTCCACCAGGGCGAGCCCCAATGGGCTTCTTGATAAAAGGAGGTGTGTGTTTTGCTTCTTTGTACTCTCCTCACTACCTACTATTACTACTACTACTACTGATTTTATTTTTGTGCATTAATAATACTCTTCCACCATATAAAAGTAGTATTTATACAAGGGCATAGATTGTTTCCAAATGTCCCTTTTGTCTTTTGGGAAATAAATAAAATATAACAGTCAAACAGTTCAAATGGATATGTCCCATTGCATGCTTCTTAATCTTAGTCATTCTAATATTTTTTTTTTTCAGGTGGGCATACCACTGAGATCCTAAGACTGCTTGAGAACTTGTCCAATGCCTACTCACCTAGACACTATGTCATTGCTGACACCGATGAAATGAGTGCTCAGAAAATAAAGTCTTTTGAACTAAACAGAGCTAACCAAGACCCCAGTATCATGGTAAGTAGTGATTTCTGTTTCTAAGAAAGTTGTAAGTTGTGCATTGAGTTCAATTGTCTCTGGAAACAATCTCATGACACTTGAGTGCCCTGCTTATATCAGGCAGTCAAATGTTAATTGCTGATAAAATATTTTCCTTTACTACCAAAAGATATGAATTTCCTTAAAATACAGCTTCAAATAAAAAAATGACCACGTAATTTCTTATATTCCTTTTTATCCCCTTAAATAGAGGAAGTACTTTTTCAGTTCATTCCAACAGGAAAGTTATTTTATTATACTTAGATACATAAAACATCCAGTTCATATGATTATTGAATCTTCATTTACATCCTTTTTCAGTGTATTACATTCATTGATAATTTGATTTATCCATGACTACTTATTCTTCAAATTATATTTATGTTTTTTGTTGTCATTGCTGTTTTTTTAAGAAAAGGTGCAGGCAAGAGTGAAGGTGAGTAGGCAGGCAGACTGGAAGAGAGAGGAGAAGCATTTTATTTTCATTTAGTTGTTCACAATGGTTGTTTCCCCCCAGACCCAGAACCCAGGACTCAAACCCAGAGGTATGTGCCCTGTGCTCCTGCAGAGGCAATTGACCTAACTGCTGCTTCGCTAGGGCATGCCTGTATCTACTTTTAGAATTACTTGCTCTGCCCCTGCTTGCTCATTTCATTTAGCACTCGACAGAATGTGGGTTTTAAAAAAACTACTTTTTTTATCACAGAATAGGGCTATACCCTGTGTCAACTGCCTCCATCCATCCTTCTCTTTGAGACGTACCCAGCCCTAGGGTTGCAACAGCTACCTGAAGAGAGGTCATCTGACCCTGCTCAGGCCACTCAAAGTGTTTCTCTGGGATTTTTGGACTTGGGGACCTGAAGAACGGAAACAGTCTTTCTTCAGAAGCAAATTCTGTAGGAGAGAAAAAGTGGAAACTGCTGGCGGTTTTGTTTTCACCTGGTGGATAAATATTACGAATAGACAAAATAGTGAAGGTACTATACAGGAAGACTCAAATGAGAAACCAGATGGGAAGTCCTGCCTTTTGATGAGTCCCAGGGCCCAGATGCTTCGGTGGGGGTCATGACTTGGTCCTTTTGATCTTCCTTGGAAATCATGATCTACTAATATAATTGCGTCTTCCATTCTTCCCTCTCTTCCTCTTGGTCCCAGACCCCATGCTTCACCTCCCCTCACCCCCACAGGACTTGTAAAGCCTGTTTCAGTCAAGTTTGGACCACTCATAAACATGATCCCTAACACTATTTAAATGTATTCTTGGGAAATCCACATCAGACGAGATCAGGATCTGCCTGTCATCATTTACCCATAGCAAAATGCATGGTATAGTTTCTCTGTGGAAGATGAGACAGGATGCTTTTTTTCCAGCAGACCCTCATGGTTTAGCCACTAAGTCCATTGCCTCCAGTAGGCACAAACCACGTACATCTCAAGGACCTGGGTTTGCGTCCCGCAGCGTGGGGGAGCAACCAAGATGAGCAATTGAATAAAATAAATAAATGTTGCTGCTTCCTCTCTTTTCCTGCCTCTCTACTCACCTTCATTCCTGTCTGCCCCTTTCCTTTAAAAAGAAGAAGAATGCTTTATTTTCCTTTTAAGGACTCAGTACTATATTACTTTCCTTGTGCTGCTTCAACAAAATACCACAAACTGGGTTGCTTAAAACAATAGAAAAATAGAAATGTATTCTCTTGCTGTTATGAAGGCTAGAAGTCTGAAAGCAAGGGGTGGCAGGGCTGTGTTCTCTGTGAATGCTCCAGGGAAGAACCCTTTCTTGCCTCTTCCTAGCGTCTGATGTTTGGCTGAGTCTTAGGCATTCCTTAGCTTGTAACATCACTCCGACCTCTGCCTCCGTTGGGCTGTTCCTGTGTCTCTGTCTTCATATGTCTGTATGAGGCTATCTGTCAATGGATTCAGGGTTCACCCTAATCTAATATATTATTTGCTGAATTATTTCATGGTTTAGTGAAACAGAAGATTGTTATATATTGTAGATTGACTTTTCAGAACCCAGTAAGTTGAGTTTGATTCGTTTTAATAAAATCAAAAATTTTGCATTTTTTATGTGTCATTTTCTTTTGTTACTATGAAAGTGGCAGCACAGTATCAGACTAAATGTCTCTCTTTGACTTCCTTCCTCTGTCCATTAATTTCCTACTGAGGGAATGTCACCCCTGTTAGAGAAAAAAACATTGTCCTTTCCTGAGTCTCTCTCTAGTTACAAATCTCAGGCTGCAAGAGTTCTGCAGAAGAGAGCCATCAAGGGCGCAGCATGGACTGCCCATTGTCCATTCTGCGGGCCACCCTGTGCGCCATATTGGGAGAGAGGAGACAGAGTGAAGAGACACCTTCCCACCAAGGCTTGCTAAAAAGAAGAGTTCACTTAACTCATTTCTTTTTGCACTAGAACGTAGGAGAATTGTATGTGCAGCTCTCCTCCCTACCCTCCACAAGCTATCTTTTCTGTCTTGCATGGAACTCACCAGACTGGGAGAAAAGAGGTCTTACTCAGGAAATCAATAGTGATCAGTATATTTTCTGGCAGAAACCCTGTCAACCAAAAATACTGAGCACTCTAGACATGCATCGTCCAGTATAGTTGCCACCATTACTGGCCTAGTACCATTTATTGAATAGTTCTTTTCCTACCTCTGCTATACGAAGTCTCTGAGATTTCTGTTTTGTTCAGGTTCATTTTTTCTCTTTAAGCTAATATCAAGCCCCTTAATCTTACATTCAGAAATGTCTTAAATGTCCTTTCTTTTTTCAAATACATATTCTTAACTTAGCTTTGTAAAGTTCACTAGGAACCCTGCTGGAAGTTTTATTTAAATCAGATTGAATCAATACATCAGTTTAAGGAGAATTTACCTCTAGATGATGTCTTCCTATCCAGAAACATCATCTTTCTCTCCATTACTTAGAAGTCCTTTAATACTTTTCAATAAAATTTCTAATTCTCGTCATAATAGTCTTGTATATCATTTGTTGTGTTTATTCCTAGGTAGCTTGTTTTGTTTTACACTCAAAATTGAATGATTTGTTGTCTAACGATACTTCCTATAGTTCCGTATATAGAAATACAATTACTTTTTTGTATAGTGATCTCATGAGACTGCCTTGCTACGCTCTGTCTATGATGTGTATGCTCTTGTGTTTATGAATATGATGTCTTCACCTGCAAATTATAACAGTTGTGATTCTCTTTCTAATCCCGCAATCTTTTATTTTGTTCACTTGTTTATTGTCAGACCTTCCAGAACAGTGTAGTGATCGCCCTGCCCTCTTTCTGACTTTAAAAATACTAGTTTTCTGTAAGTTATAATGATTACTTTTTCTGCATCTGAAATGATTGTCTGGTTTTCTAGTTTTGTCTGTTGGCATGAACTATTCTTAATAGTATGTTACATTTTAATACCTTGTTGAGCTTAATTTGGAAACATCATTTAGGATTTTTTTTCATTTATGTCATGAGTGTCATTTTCTTTTCTCATATTCTTCTTTGGATTTAGTATCAAGGATTTACTCAGATATAGAGTACACTCAAACTTTTGCCAAAGGAGGAATATTTGTAAGTATAGAATTAATTATTTTTTAAGGTTCGTAAAACTTACCTGTAACACTACCTGTGTTTTTGATGTGTTCTTTTTGTAATGGTTATAGGCCTTTTTAGGCTTTCTGTTTCTTTTTAAGTTTAGTGTTGCTAAGAAATTTTCTAGGAATATACCCATTTTTTGTAAGTTTACAAATGTTTTGGCATGGATAGAGTCATAGTATTCTCTTGTTATTTTTGTAATCTGCTGTAATGTGCTGGCATGGTATAACTTTTTCATCTCTTTATTTTCACTTCTTTCTTGTCACTGTTTCAAGTGTGTTTTTATAAATGACACACAGCAGTTTTTTGAATTCAAAATAAAATAATTGCTTTTCACTAATGTTTGGCACGTGTGCATTTTTTGTTGATCACTAAAACATTAATTTATTTTTACTATCTTTTTTTCTACTTGTCATACCTTTTCTTTGAGTCTTTTTTTTCTCCTTTCCTGTCTTGCTGTTTGGATTAACTGAGCTTCCTTTATTCTCCCTTTTTCTTGTCTGCTGGAATGAAAATCTTATCTTAAACATTATCCTTAAATTATTATCATGGAGACCTGACTTAAGGTCAAAATTTAGTATCTCTGATATCCTCTTAAAATACGAGATTTTAGACTATTTTAGCTGTGAATACTGCCAGTCTTCCATGTTGCTGTTTAGTGTTTTGATTCTACCTTATTTTTGTGTCTCCGAAATTATGTATTAATGTTGTTATTTTATAGTCAGTACTTATTTAGATTTATACAGCATTTTCTTTGCTTGCCCTTTTTATTCCTTCCTTTTGGAACCAATGCCTTTTTCAAAAAGCTTTTTTTTTTTCTTTCATGGAAGATATCTAAGTAATTTATTCTTTCCATGATTTTTGTTTACCTGCAAATATGTTTTGGTTTTGCCATTTCTTTGATTGCATTCTGCATTTAGAATTCTAAGTTGAGTTATTTCCCTTCTAACTGTGAATTTAATATTTATTCACTAATTTAACAATTATTTACTGAATACCTACTGAGTGCAAGTGAATGAAACATAATGGCAGGTTTTGCCCTTGTGATGACTGCATTGCTGTGGGGAAATAATAAGCAAGATAATCAAATAGGCTGTATCATGTGATGGTGATAAATGCCAATAAAAAGAATAAAGCACTAGTAAAAGGAGTATTAGGGAAGGGGGTTAAAAAGGAGGTTGCAATTTTAGATAGAGGGGACAGGAAAGGTGGCATTTGAATAAAAACGTGGGGATTGAGATAAAAAGTCATCTAGGGAAAGAAAATTCTTAGGAAACTGACTGCAAAATAGATTTTGAGGTGGGACTGTGTCTGAAATGTTTGAGAAATTGCAAGGAAGTCAGTGCAGCCAAAGCAGAGTAAGAGAGGGAGCCCTCTCAATAGGATATGAAGCCACAGAGTTCAAGGCAGAGATGTGGGGGTCATGTGTTTTAAGACCAGGTACTACGTTTTCAGTCCTGGGATTTTTTTTTTCCCCCTGAGTAAAATGAGGAACCATTGGGAGGTTTTAAGTAGAGTGATGAGATGTACAATTTGATAGGATCATTTTGGCTACTGAATAAGGGGAATTTGAAGGCTGTTGCAGTAATTCAAATGAGCGACCCCTGTGGCTTAGATGAGGGTGGCAACAGTGGGTGACATGGAAAGTAGTCAGATTCTGGTAATATGTTGAAGATAGATCTAATAAAATTTGCTCGCACGTAAGATGTGGTATGGCAAAAATATGAGTAGAGGATGACATCCATATCTGCAGCCCAAACCACCAAAAAACAAAGGCAGTTGTTATTTATGTGAGTCAGAGTACATGAGTGAAAGAGAGGGCTAAAGAATTGACTCTGCATGTGGATCTGTGACTCTGAAATTCGGGAGGGAGGTCTAGTCTAGAGTATAAATTTTGGAGTCATCTGTTTTTGCATAATGATACTTAAAATGAGAAACTGAGTGAGCTCACCCAGGGGGTGAGTATAATTAGAAAAAAGAAGACGACTGACATGCCCTGGTGGAGCAGTGGTTAGGTCAATCACCTCCAAAGGAGCCAGCCCACATATCCCTGAGTTCAAGTCCTATGCCCAAGAGGAAGCAACCTGTATGAACAACTAAATAGAAATAAAATTCAGACGCTTCGTCCTCCTCTCTCTTCCTGCCTGCCTAGTGTCTTCATTGCTGCCTGTATCTATCCTTAAAAAAAAATAAAATAAAATAAAAAATCATTAATAATAAATAAAATTGTTAAAAAGTAAAAAAAGAAAGACAAGGGCGAAGAACTGAGCACTGTACTTTCAAATATAGGGGCTCTTATTGTAGTGGCAATACTAGCTGTCACTTTCTTGTCCTTTCTGGAGCTCTCCTCCCAAACCTGCAGGAATGCTCAAACCTCAGCCCTTCAGTTTCTACTATGATTATGTCTTCATCGCCAGATCTGTGTCACAGGCTGTCTATTCCTTTTCACTTTCTTCTTGTTTCTGACAAGTAGAGACTTTCTTTTTTTTTTCCAGTTTCAATAAAATAGTAATACGCTCAGTTTCTTGCAGCACTTTAATCTGTTTGCAGAAGGAGGGTTTTCAGGTTAATTGATACCGCCATCTTGCTGGAACCGGAAGTTAAATTCATTTTCTGATTGAAGTCAGTGTTTTATTGTATCCTCTGCATAGATGCTCCTTCTGAACCACTTGTGTAAATAGCACCCCAGCCATGCAACATTCCTCACTTTTTTTTCTTTTGTAACTATACCAATTGCAGTTTCTACCAACTAGCTCTAGATAATATTCCTGTGGTTGCAAACTGTGGCTCCCTTTTCATCATTTATTTTATTCCAACTTCATAAGTGAACCAGCAAATCTGGGCCATTTGAAAGCATTAGCAGCAACTGCATTTGTGCCCCTGGGAAGCTGTGCCGTCAGTTCACACTCGGTTGTGGTGAGAAGTCAGAATTCACATTTTCAACAAAAGCCTGCTCTTCCAAAACAGACCTTCTCAGAAATCAAAGATATAAATTATCAGTTCATTTGGTTTTAGGTGTACAGACTTATCTGTCAACATCTGCATATATTCTGTTAGGCTCATCACCAAAAGTGTGTTTCCTAGCTAGCACTATAAAACTGACCTCTGTTACCCAATTTACTCATCCTTTTTCCCTTTGCTTTCTGGTAGCCGTCATTTTGTCCTTATAGTCTAAGAGTTATCTGCCACGTATGAGTGAAATCATACTATGTTTATCTTTTTCCATTTAATTTATTTCACTTACCATAATACCCTCCAAGTCTCTTCCTGTTATTGCAAATTGCAGGATTTAATTTTTTTTAATAGCTGTGTAGTATTTGATTGTGTACATATAATGTATATATACCTTATCTTATTTATCCATTCACATCTTGATAGGCATCTAGATTGTTTTGATATCTTGGCTATTGTAAGTAATGCTACAATTAACGTGGGAGAAAAGGTAAACTCAGTGCAGCCTTTATGAAAAGCATTGTGGAGATTCCTCAGAAACTTAAGGCTAGAAATAATGTAGCTATTCCACTGCTGAGTATTTATCTGGATTCTGAAAGTACTGGTTTGAAGAGATATGTACAGCCTCCCTCCCTGCATCCCTGTGATACATCCCACGTGATCGTAGTGTACGAGACTTTGAATGCATGTTGAAGTCAGTTTGTTAAAATTATAATGAGGACTTTTGCATCTATGTTCATTAGAGATATTGGTCAGGAATTTTCTGTTACTTGGGTTATAACTTCTGGCATAGAATTACTCAGTAAATTTCTAAATGTTTTTGCTAGCTGATCAAAAATACTTAAATGCTCATATTTGTTTCTAGTAGATATACAGAAGGATTTTTAAGCTACATTTCAACGAATCTAATTCTGTTAATTAAATGGAAGAGACGACCTATTTTCGTTGTAGAAACTTCATTCAAATTTCTCCTAATTTCCTTTGGCTCGGTATAATTTTTAGTGGTATTTAAGATCTTTAGTTATCTGATTTATAATGACACAAAACAGAAAAAGAGTAATGATTCCTGGCACACTTTTTATCTCTACTATCAGACTATATTTCTCTCAGTAGTTTAACTAGTTTTAAAAAACGGTTTCCCTTGGGAAAAACATCTCACTCCCATTCTAATAAAGTGAGACTAGAATTCTAGGTAAGAAGCAAAAAGCTAAGCAAAAAAATAAAACCAAGGAAACAAAATGAATGTTTAGCTGTGAAATTACTTATATGAAAAAATACCATAGAAAGCCTTCTGAAGAAAATGTCATTTCCACTGGGATTAGTTCTGAAGTAAGGAGTAGCTAAAGTAATATCTTTGAGAAAAATTGGGTAGTAACCTTTTCAAATAGAACCAATTACCGGAAGTGTATTATATGAAGGTAAGTTAAAAATCACACCAGAGCTTTGTTCCTGGAAAGTAGTCTCCATGCTGCCTGTGTGTCTGCAGGGACCGGGAGGAAGTGAGGCTGGAGCACTGCACTGTGGGTTTGGGCTCATCCTTTTATTTTCTTTCCAATTTTAACTTTATCTGTTAACTGCCTCCCTTGATAGCTATTACTACTTTAGTTGATATCTTTAGATAGTATCACTAAAGAAAAAAGCCCAGTAGTGTGTGAATCAAACATTTTTTTAAAACTGCATCTAAAAATTGAAGTGTGCTATTTCCTAAACAACAACAACAAAAGTTTCTGAAAACTGACTTGATAGAATCAAGTAAGAGCCAACCTAACTTTTGGGTCACTTAACTAGATTTCCCACTACCTTATAACTAAGCTTATGATGTTTCACCAAGAAAGATTGTCCATTCATTCAAAAATATTACATGAGTGCTGCTTCTGTACAGGACACTATGCTTAGTATTTCAGTAACTTTCCTGAATATCCCCCAGAATTAACTATGGCAGGGTTGTAACTGGTTATTTTTCTGTTTCTTTACTCGTCTCTAGTTCCAAATTTTGTCTCATATTTTTTTGCTCTTTAATTTTAAACCTTGGACAGTGAAGAAGTATTTCATGTTAAAAGTGGAAGTTGCCTATCACCACCCGATTCCACTCTCTAGAGGCAAACATACTGCCAGCTTGAATTATACTCTGCTGGTGTTCTTTTCTCCTCTCATTGTGCATATAACAAAATATCATGAGTTAGACAAACGTTTATATACAGATAACCACACAGACAGTAGGGGGAGCCACTGGTTCTAAACGATGGCTAGTTTATAAATCGTACCCAATATATTGTGGTCATCTTTTTTTCATTTAACACTGTATCTTTATATCAGTCTATATTAATACATATCAGTGGTTTCCCTTGTACTTTTTAACGATTGCACAGTAGTCTATAGTATTAATATTCCATTTCCTTACTATTTTCACTATTTCACTGACTACTAAGGTAAATAATATTATTCTTTATCATACACATTCTTCAAGTATACATAACACTTTCCAAATTTTCTACAATAAATGTGGGTGTCACTTTGATTAGGAAAAAATAAGTTTAAAAACCCAAATCAAATAACTTACTGACATTAAAGGGCAAAGGAACCCTTTCCCACTATAACATTCTATTAGACTGTTGATTGAATTCCTGTTTTGGTATAAAAATCAGTGCACCCTGGTGGAGCAGCAGTTAGGTCTATCGCCTTCAAAGGAGCACAGGCCACATACACCTAGGTTTGAGTCCCAATTCCAGGAGAAACAACCAGTGGGAACAATTAGATATAAATAAGATAAAATGCTTCTTCCTCCTCTCCCTGCCTGCCTGCCTACTCGCCTTCATTCCTGCCTGCACCTTTCCTTTAAAAAAAAAAAAGAGAGAGAGAATACAAATATCTTGTAGAAATGTAATAGTTACCTCAAAATGTTGTTTCTGGTGACTAAATAAAATCCTTTATGCCCCCTGTTTATATTTTTCAGTGATTTTCCCAGGCTAGCAATACTGAGGGCCTGGAATCGAGTCTTCTTGCCGGACTCACATTCATATTCATGACTACCCACTTTTATCTTCATAAAATACTGCAATGCACAGATAACCTATTATTCTAACATTTTCAATAGCCTTCTTAACATGAAGTGTTTTTGGAGCCGGTAGCTAATATCAATTGGAATCAGTCTTTCTCCTTAAAATCAGAATCAAAATAAACATATTTGCTATTTGTCATATGTTTTGTTTTGACACTCCACCTTAGGTGAAATAAGAGGTATAAATACTCAAAAAGAAGGGATAAAGCCAGGTATTCTATAAATAATTATATTTTGAAGCAAAAAACATCTACTGAAAGACTATCAAATAATAGGAGTTCAGGAAAGTGTCAGGTACAAACTGGATATGAAAACTCAGTAACTTTCCTGTATGTCAGCTTTAACGATTAGAAAAGATAATGAGAAAAAATCCCTTAAATAATAAACCCTGGTAAAGGATCTTGAATGAAAGAAATGATGGACACAATAGTAAAATATTGATTTTAAATATGAGATGAATAAATACAGAAATGTGTTTCTAATGTGTACTTAAAATTTTTCTTTTTTCTAAATTTATAGTGTAGTTGCAGTCAGAAATCTATTTATTGGTTTTCTAACTTTGTTTACTCACTAGCAAATACTTTCTATTTGTCAAGCTTGATTATAGGCATTGAATATACCAGTAAACAGAACAAACCCCCTGCCCTGAATTTTTGTCATCATGGAGCTTACCCAACCCCAGCTAGATCTGAAGGCTGGTAATACTAGGTTAGGTGTGGTGAATAAGAAAACCATAATGCTTGTTAGAGAGTGATCAGTGTTATGAGTGGATTGTGCAGGGGTAGAGGGACTGCAGTTACTAAATGGGCCTTGAAGCAGATGGGAATGGTCTCTAGAATAAAGTCAGAGTGGGGCATTCCTGGGCGTTGTGACTAGGGCAGAGTGTGCGGAGAGAGAGTCACTGGAAGGGATGGGATGGTGAGGTGGGGGCCAAATGACCATGGTAAAGTCCTCTCTTACTCTGAGGAAAATAGGCCACTGTTGGAAGATTTTACTCAAAGGAGTGACATAGTCTAATGTTTTAAACTGGTCACTCTGCTTGCTGTGTTGCAAATGGACTGTAGGAGACCAATTCGAAGGCTGTCAAAGCAATCCAAGCAAGAGAGAGCTTGGCTTGCATCAGTAATAGTAGGGGAAATAGTTGGATTCTGGATAGTACTTGAAAGTAGAGTTAATAGAATTTCTTGACTGGCTGCATGTGGGATGTGAAAATAAGAGAAGTCAAGCAGAACATTAAGGTGTTTGCTCTGAGCAATAGTAAGAAAGAATTCGCCAGCACTGACCTATCGGTAAATGGAGCATCCCCTTATAAATAAGGTTCCATACCACCCAAATGAGTCAGCAGCTCCTGCCTTGACTGGAGGAACTGAGCCCCTGTGATTCAAGAGATCACCCAGCCACCCTCCCCCCCACCCCACCCCCGCCCCACTGCACTAATTCAAAACCATTTCCTAGCCCCTGTACATATGCACCCAATCCCATTTTCTGCCCTCTTCCCTCTCTCTTTCTCCCCTACTCCTCCTCTCCCTCCCTAGAAATGTCCTCCAAGCTTCGGAGTGGGTTCTGCGGAGTCCTTCCTGGTATTAAGGACTTCAACTCTCTGCTGCCTCAACCCATGTTTCTGTCATCCCCTCATGCTACCACTAGGTGGCAGTGCACCGCTGAACATTGAGCAGCTGAGTTTTTTCTTATTTGAGGCAGGAAAAGACTGAACTTTCGAATGACTGACAGGAGGTTTCTAGTATATATTACAGGCTAATCACTCTGACATGGGGAAAATTAGGCAAGGTTGTTTCCACTTCTTTTTTAGAGACATTATGTATCTGTTTCTAAGGATAATTTTCCTGTCCTGAGTTTGAAAATGCTTTCTATGGCTTTAGAACAGTCGTTCCACCTGCAAAGTGTTTTTATTTAAAGACTTTTTTCACAAAACACCTTGCTGAAGTTGCAGATATTGGTGCATTTGTTTCATATATTCTTTGTTTGAGATGGGTACAACAGCTCCCTAGAAGCTATGTCTTCACAAAAGTAAAATCTTTCTGAAAAATAAGAAGTGGATATTTAGTTTCTATGTACAAAGTTGGACTAAATTTTATGAGGAACACAAATAAGTAACAAAAGTGTCCTTTGGTCTCAAGTTTTTGGTGCAGTTTGAAAGGCCAAAGCACATAAATACTGGAAACCTTAGGGTTTGATTATAAAGGTGTTGCTGGGCAGGACTAGTGAATAGAATATAATAAAGATGCTCGGTGCCTGTGGAGTCTGGAGTGCAGTGGTGTGGGGTGGTGGGGGCCATGCATGATACTAAAAAGAGGTCTCTTGGTTGATGTATAGCTGTGGACCAGTTAGACTCAGAATCTCTACCCTCTCTTGGTAGAAAACCCAAGATTTACCCATTGGAAAGGTTGAACTAAAGAAGGGTTAACTTTGGAAATACCAAACCAAATTATGGATGGGGTTGGATATCCCTGAAAACAGAGGACTTAAGGGGAGTAAATAATCACCCTTATCCCTACAACAGAGGCACTGAGGTCTCCCTTCTAGCCAGTTCCCAGAACTGATTATCTTATCCTAGGCTAGCAATGGATGATTGGCATGAGAGAAACTGATTTGCTCAAGAAAATAAGTGTAGATTCTGACACTTGAGATTTCATTCCCTGTGAAACGATCAAGTTCCCAGCACCCAAGCCTTTACTGGCTTATTTAATATGAAGCAAGATTTCCCAACCTCAGCACTGTTGACATTTGGGGCCAGGTACGTCTTGTGAGAAGACTGCCCTCTGCAGGATGGGATGTTTAGCACAGACCCTGGCCTCTACCCACTAGATGCAAGTCACAATCCTCCCTTCCCACTTTTCTTTACCCCTGGTCTTACTTATCTCCAGACCTTGTTGAATGTCCCCTGGAGGAGAACTAGCAGCCACAGACTACTACACATTGAAGCAAGCCTGCAACATAAGAGAAAACAAAACTAAGTCAGGGAAGGAACTTCGAGAAGGGGAATCACAAAAGGGCAATGCAAGGAACTGGAGGGAAGGGCAGAGGGTGGGCTGAAGGGAAAAGAATATATTCAGAGAAATGAGGGACCATTGCATCTTTTTAAATAAGGATGACATCTACTCTTTTAAACCTTAGAGAACAAGAAAGACTCTGGCCCGTTAAAATTTTGATGGCAGGAATAAAACAAGTATTGGAAGATCATGTTAAAGAACTGTTATAAAGCAGAGCAAAAGGATAAAAACAGAAAGATAAGAAAATTAGGGACTCAGATTAGATGTTAGGGGTCTGCTACTGAGAAAGAACAAAGGCACAGGGGAAACATTTGTTTTCTAAATAGCCCAAGAAAAATTCCCAGAACTAGGACATGATCTTCAAACTAAAGGGCTGTCTCCAGCCCAGTTAATTGTAGTCACACCAAGATATTTCCTAGAATTTCAGAATTTGTGATAAGGAGAAGATACCAAAAGGAAAAAGAAAGAAAACTAGTCATGGTGATGGTCCAGATGGTCATCCAGGTGGCAGCAGAGGTGTCCTCAAACTGGCTCCCGCAGCCCTTCCAGAGGATGTGCTCCTGAAACGGGGCAGCCCAAGGAGGAGGAGGATTGCAATCCTAGAATCTGGACTCCATCCCCGGAGAGAACAGAGGGGAATTCTCATGACGGCAGGGACATCCATTTGAAAGGATGGTGCCCAGAAAGCAATGACACTAATCCATCACCTAAGGTGTTTAACCAACAGGGTACTTCAGATCAGTGTGTGTGTGTGTGTATGTGTGTGTGCACGTGTGTGTAAAACTTTGATTTCAAAAAAGAACATCGATTGCTTTGAATGCGAGAGAGGGAAAGATCTCAGTGGGCTACCCATGTTGGGGTGGGGGTAGTGGCTTTTCCAAAAAGCTTGGGCAATGTGAAGAGGAAAGGAAAGCATGAGAAAAAAGGACATTGCAAAGTGCAGGACATGTTCAGATAAATAGCAGGTGTGTTTTGACAAGAATCACGACAGGAGATTGGAAAAGAAGTTGATTAAATAACAAGACAAGAAATTATTTCAGTTTTAGAAAACTGAGATCATCCTAGAATGTTGCAGGAAGGATTTAAGTGTATTTTGTAAATTTTACAAGAAGGATAGAGGGATCATCTCTGAGTTGTGTAGATAATGCTTGACTTTTGTTTCATCTTTGAACATTTTTTTCTATTTTCTAAGGTTACAGTTAGAAAACAATAAGTTATTAAAAAACAAAAAACGAAATAAAGCTAAGAAGTGATAAAAGCCCTAATGGAAATAATAACTGATATGGTATTTTTATTTTCTAAATAGTCCAAACACACATTGTAAGCACCAGTATTTTGAGGTCATACACTTGTATTTTGGAAGCACATACTTTTTTGTTGTTGGTTTAATACGTAGGATCCTTTTGCTTTGCATCTCTTAGCCCGTACATCTATAGAAATCAGGGAGAGTTTGGTGGTTGTAGGGTTTATCAGTCAGTAACTCTGAGATGATGATGACATGCTTCTATTTAACAGCACCTTCTGTTTTCCACAAGGTGGGGTGCTAACTTCACACAGTGCACTAAGATTATATAAAGTGTGGAGACTTCTAAATTGAATGCATTTGGTATCATAATTCCCAAGCAAGTCTAAATGAATAAAGGTTATAAAGTATATAATTGCAATTGGTGAGGTTTTGTTTCATTTTGTAAATTATGTATTACAATTCATGATTAGTGTAATTACATTTTTAGAGTAAAATTGTCTTGCTTTATAATGGACCTTGACTATACTCAATTATAGGTAAAGTTTAAAGAAAGTGAAACAAACCAAAAACCCTCTGATTGGGAGAAGGCCATTCTAAATGAGTAAAATATCTGAATAAGAAAATATTTGTAATTTATTACAAATAGAGATCCAGAAGTGACTATTTCACTGAATAAATAATTATTTTTAAAACCAGTATATTAAATAGATGTATGCTTGATTCTAAAGTATTTTAAATAGCTTAATCTTTTAAATCCCTTTCAAAATCCTTATAATCCCCTCCTTTATCTCTTTAACAAAGGCAAGTTAATTTAATCTTTCTTTGAGTCAGATTCTGAATTGATGGACTTAAAATAACTCTAAATAACATACTGCAGTTACTTCAGCCTTCTAGTAATTTCCCTGTACCAACTAAATTGGTGTTGGGCTTCTTATAACATGCAGAGCCAATGACATTTTATAATATACTGCTGTTTTTCTCCTTTTTGAAGCAAATTAAAAATATTCTAATAACCAACTTTTGAATGTAATCACTTAACTAAATTGTTTTTAAAAATCATACTTATATAATAGACTCAAACATAGCTATCATTTCCTTTTTGTTGTTATTGTAAAATCAGGATGTGGCCTGTTTCCCTTTGTCCTTCCTTTTGTGCAAATGGAGGTCTTTGGTCTCTTTTTAACCATTAGACTACAGGAAATAGTTCTGGAGTCTGGAGGTTGCAGTCGTTCCAGGGACAGCATCGCTCCAAGCCCTTTAAAAAGTGAGACTGACTGATGGAGCACTTCCAGTGTAGTCAGGAGTGACCAATGACCTGAGCGTGGGGAGGACTTGAAAGTGGAATAATCGGTGCCGAGTGGTGTTCCCTGTCCTTCGGGGGCATGATAGGTGCTCACTTCATGGTAGCTAATGAAGAAGTGTCGCCAAGTAACCTATAACTGAAGAACCTATGAGTGCCAGACTGGGTCCTGGTGATAATCAGCTGTCGCCATGACTGAGTCAATCTCATTGAACTTCAGTCTCTGACTATGAAGCAAGAAAGCCCAGTTGAGATCAGGGGATCCTTAACTGGCTTTGTGATCCCACAACTGGCTGTCACGTCTGACTTATCTAAGACAAGCAAGGCTGCCACTCCAGGTCCTTCCCTTCCAGCATCTACCTAGAATCTCTGTTTCTAACTGCTGCCTTTTCCTAGATCCCCAGTGGTCTTGCTCTACCCACCCACCTGCCAGCTCAATCCGTTATCGCAGTTCCAGGTACAACCCCTACCTGCCCCATTTCAACCTAAACTTTGCCTTATACTTTCTAACCTCAGTATGAATATTTTTTTTTATTTAGAATGTTTTCCTGACTCACAGTTATGCTCAAAACCAGACCATAATGAGTGATAGACTGAGCTTGTTCCTCCCTTATCATTCACCCCAGCTAGAAAGCAAACTTTCAGGCCTCCTTAAGTTCCTCCTCTGTACAATTTGCCCTCTGTTTCTTCACATTAATGCTGCAGGTACCCTGTGGATATATTCCAGGGGTCTCCCAAACGACTTCCTTTCTCTGTCCGTTCTCTTCACAGCTGCCAGAGTGGCATTTCTCGATTCAGATCTGGTCACATTATTTTTCCTTTTTAATGTCCAGTGGCTCTTCATTGCCTTTAGATTCAAATACGTACTCTTTGGCGTAGCTTTGGAGGCCCCATCTCTCCAGCTCCATCATTTGCTGCTCTGCGCTGAACTCCTTACATGCCGAATACACTGCCCCAGATATTCCAAACTGTTCTGTGCCTCTCTGCTCCGAACATGCCGCTTCCCCTACTTTTTACTCACCTCGGCTGTACCTGGCAAATGTCATATCTTTCCAGGTTAGGTCAAGTGTTTCTTCCTGTCTTGTCTTTCTAAGTATAGTTCACTTCTTTCTTGTGCTCTATTACTTTTAATAAGCACATCTATTTTTGTTATTAATCTCTGATTGCTATTATTAGTTTTCTTGTCTTGTTCTACAAGACTATACTAAGTTCTTTAAGAACATCTTACTCAAGCTCATCTTCCTAGTCCAGTTCTCATCACTAGTAGGTAATCTTGGGCATTTAATGTATAAAAGAAATGGTGCATACAATGAAGAGGACAGGTCTTAATCCAGTGTTGTAAACAGTAGTTGCATCTATGATATCAATATATTTTATTTTTTAATGAAAAAATCTTAAATGCGTATGTTTTAACTAAAAGGAAATATTATATTAATTGCAAATGACATTAAACTCTAAACTGGCTTGAACAATAAAGACAATTTGTTGACTTTCAGAATGGGAAAAATTCAGTCTTGCTTCTGGCAAGACTTGGCCCAGCAGCTCAGGGGTACCACTGGTGGTAGCCGGCACCTCCGCTCTGTGCACCGTGACATCAGCTGCATTGGGCTCCGTGCACTTTTCCTTAGAGAGGGTGGAGGGGATTGCGGGGGAGA